>JAXIVD010001967.1:10000-70431 GCA_036785275.1 Cancer borealis | reverse complement strand
CTGTGTGTAAGTATCATTACAGTCATGGCTTCATCTGTGTGTAAGTATCATTACAGTCATGGCTTCATCTGTGTGTAAGTATCATTACAGTCATGGCTTCATCTGTGTGTAAGTATCACTACAGTCATGGCTTCATCTGTGTGTAAGTATCATTACAGTCATGGCTTCATCTGTGTGTAAGTATCATTACAGTCATGGCTTCATCTGTGTGTAAGTATCATTACAGTCATGGCTTCATCTGTGTGTAAGTATCATTACAGTCATGGCTTCATCTGTGTGTAAGTATCATTACAGTCATGGCTTCATCTGTGTGTAAGTATCATTACAGTCATGGCTTCATCTGTGTGTAAGTATCACTACAGTCATGGCTTCATCTGTGTGTAAGTATCATCACAGTCATGGCTTCATCTGTGTGTAAGTATCATTACACTCATGGCTTCATCTGTGTGTAAGTATCATTACACTCATGGCTTCATCTGTGTGTAAGTATCACTACAGTCATGGCTTCATCTGTGTGTAAGTATCACTACAGTCATGGCTTCATCTGTGTGTAAGTATCACCATAGTCATGGCTTCATCTGTGTGTAAGTATCATTACAGTCATGGCTTCATCTGTGTGTAAGTATCATTACACTCATGGCTTCATCTGTGTGTAAGTATCATTACAGTCATGGCTTCATCTGTGTGTTAGTATCATTACAGTCATGGCTTCATCTGTGTGTAAGTATCATTACACTCATGGCTTCATCTGTGTGTAAGTATCATTACAGTCATGGTTTCATCTGTGTGTAAGTATCATTACAGTCATGGTTTCATCTGTGTGTAAGTATCATTACAGTCATGGCTTCATCTGTGTGTAAGTATCATTACAGTCATGGCTTCATCTGTGTGTAAGTATCATTACAGTCATGGCTTCATCTGTGTGTAAGTATCATTACAGTCATGGCTTCATCTGTGTGTAAGTATCATTACAGTCATGGCTTCATCTGTGTGTAAGTATCATTACAGTCATGGCTTCATCTGTGTTAGTATCATTACAGTCATGGCTTCATCTGTGTGTAAGTATCATTACAGTCATGGCTTCATTTGTGTGTAAGTATCATTACAGTCATGGCTTCATCTGTGTGTAAGTATCATTACAGTCATGGCTTCATCTGTGTGTAAGTATCATTACAGTCATGGCTTCATCTGTGTGTAAGTATCATTACAGTCATGGCTTCATCTGTGTGTAAGTATCATTACAGTCATGGCTTCATCTGTGTTAGTATCATTACAGTCATGGCTTCATCTGTGTGTAAGTATCATTACAATCATGGCTTCATCTGTGTGTAAGTATCATTACATTCATGGCTTCATCTGTGTGTAAGTATCACTACAGTCATTGCTTCATCTGTGTGTAAATATCATTACAGTCATGGCTTCATCTGTAAGTATCATTACAGTCATGGCTTCATCTGTGTGTAAGTATCATTACAGTCATGGCTTCATCTGTGTGTAAGTATCATTACAATCATGGCTTCATCTGTGTGTAAGTATCATTACAGTCATGGCTTCATCTGTGTAAGTATCATTACAGTCATGGCTTCATCTGTGTGTAAGTATCATTATAGTCATGGCTTCATCTGTGTGTAAGTATTATTACAGTCATGGCTTCATCTGTGTGTAAGTATCATTATAGTCATGGCTTCATCTGTGTGTAAGTATCATTACAGTCATGGCTTCATCTGTGTGTAAGTATCATTACAGTCATGGCTTCATCTGTGTGTAAGTATCATTACAATCATGGCTTCATCTGTGTGTAAGTATCATTATAGTCATGGCTTCATCTGTGTGTAAGTATCAATACAGTCATGACTTCTTCTGTGTGTTAGTATCATTACAGTCATGGCTTCATCTGTGTGTAAGTATCATTACAGTCATGGCTTCATCTGTGAGTAAGTATCAATACACTCAATGCTGTGGCTAACTTGTAAGTGTGAGGAAAGTAGGAAGGATGGAGGGAGGGAAGTAAGGAAGGAAGGATGGATGGAAGGAGGGAAGTAAAGAAGGAAGGATGGAGAGAAGGAAGGAAGGATGGAGGGAGGGAAGTAAGGAAGGAAGGAGGGAGGGGGGCAGGTGTACATGTGTGCATTTCTTATTTAGTGGTTTTATTATATGTATACATGAGTCCTGCTGTGGGGGACTACGGGAATACTTGCACCGTAGCTCATGTGTAATATATCTATCTATTTAATACATCTGGCTTATGTCCCTATTAAAGGTGGGTACCCAAGACAAGACAACGAGGGTTCAGGGAAACTTTACCCTCTCCTCCCCCTCTGTGTCTTGTCATTGCATAGGAGAGAATACAAAGGAGGGGCTTCCCAGACTCCTCACTCCATTCTTTTTCATGACCTTTTATGATATGCAGGGAATATGATGACAGTATTCTCTGCTTGTGGTGAAAGGTGATCAAAAGGACTGGAATGTGGGGTCTGGGAAGCCCCTCCTCTGTATTCTCTCTCTCTCTCTCTCTCTCTCTCTCTCTCTCTCTCTCTCTCTCTCTCTCTCTCTCTCTCTCTCTCTCTCTCTCTCTCTCTCTCTCTCTCTCTCTCTCTCTCTCTCTCTCTCTCTCTCTCTCTCTCTCTCTCTCTCTCTCTCTTTCTGGTTTCATTGAACTATCACTGTTGTTTTGCATCATTAGGATCTATCTTGTCTTGTCCATCCTTCTCATCATCTCATTATTCTCATTCATTGCTGCCTCAGATCAAAACCAACTCATGGTGCTCAATTTTATCTCCTTCACTACCTGTTTCATCACTTTTTTTGCACTGACCCAAATGTGATCCACTTTTCCACGTCCAAACTGTAAGGCATTCATTGAGTTAATTCACTGGGTCACTTCACTGAGTCACTTCATTGAGTCGCTTCACTGGGTCACTTCACTGGGTCGCTTCATTGAGTCACTTCACTGGGTCACTTCACTGAGTCACTTCACTGGGTCGCTTCACTGAGTCACTTCATTGAGTCCCTTCACTGAGTCACTTCACTTGGCATGGCAGTGAACTCAATTCGAGGAGCTAATAGTAACCTTTTCTTTGCAGGTTAGATGTTGATGAAGACACCAAGATGATAAAGGTGCTTTCTCCACAGCCCAAACCACTCCCTAAAACAATATATATCTTAACTGATGTTCAATTTATGGATTCTACGTAGATGTTAGCTGCTGCAGGTTTTATAGATTCATACTAACATTGTATACTTGAATGCAAATTATGTAATTTTCATAAGTGATGCTCATCAACATTTATTGTATAATGTTCCTGGAAGAATGTTAATTTTCATAATGAATCATACATTTCCATTGATAACACTTTAATTCTAATGACCTTTCTTGCTTATATTGATAAAACCTTTGTAAAGGAAACAAACATCAATCAAAGGAAGTAAAGGAAGCAATAGACAAACTTGAATGTAGTAAAGCTGCAGGCGTGGTTGGGATAATTGCAGAAATGTTATGATATGGTGTGAGGTAGTTCTAGGAGGAAAGAAAATGTAGTAAGTGAAAAAGTTTATGTATTTGGGAACAGTGTTATGCAAGCATGGAGAGATGGAAGGAGAAATAAGAGAGGAGGCTGTGAAAGGCTGGTGTGTCATAGGATCACTTGCAAGGTTTATGAGAGGAAGGAATGTGCCCATGGAGGTGAAGAGAGGGTTAAGGAACAGTATTCTCCTGCCAACATTGACTTACAGATCAAAGACTGAGTCAGTAGTCAAGAGTGTGTGGTGTGGAAATTAGTTATCTGAGAGGAGCATGTGGTATAACAAGATGGGAGGGTGAGAGCAATGAAAGCGTGTATGAAAGATGTGGCATGGGACCTTGTGCAAATTAAGTGAAGTGAAGTGTTGTGTAGTGGAATGGGTGAAACGAAATGCTTTGCAGTTTGATCATATGGAGAGAAAGAGTAAAGAGTTTTTAAAGAAAGTGTATGTGAGTAAAATTGATGGTCCTAGGAAGACCAGTTGTAAGAAGTAAGGATAGGGTGAAGGAGTACATGCATGAAAGAGTTCCTGATAAAGGGAGAGGGATTGAACTAGTATGGATGGATAGGGAGAAGTGGAGACTTTTCTGCCATGGCCAAGCAGTCAAGAATGTGGCCTAGACATAAACAGACTAAAGAGTAATATTATAATATACAACTTGAAAGATAAACCACGACAAATAGAAGGAATCAGGTAAGTACCAAGATAGAATAATACTTAGTAGTAATTATTGATCACAATAGAAGCTATTTTAAAACATATCGAGAGAAAGAACACTGAAAAGGAACAAAACTTACCAAACTTAACATAGCCAAAAGGTAAAATGTTGGCACACTTTAGGTGTAGGCTACATAGCTGTGGGCGTTCATCTCCCGCCACATATGTCTTTGAGTCTGTGGTGAAAATTAATCCGTTACCCCGGGACACAGAGCCACTGTGACATTCAAGTTTCCACAGTTTACCTTCCCCAGGTTACCCTAGGTACCCATTTATCTACCAAACTATTTGGGAGGATGAACAGCTGGATGAACTGTGTGCTGACTGCCCTCGTCCAGGATCGAACTCGGGCCAGCGGATTTGTATCAAAAGTGCTAACCACTGCACCGCTAAGGCACTTGGTAGTCAAAAAGGTACAATAAAATGTTAATTGGTAAAACATTGGAACTATGTAGCTTTAGCATCCATCTTATATGCATCATAGTAACTTTATAAAGACAGAAATAGAGATAACTTGAGAGATGAGACAATAAGTAGTGTTTGGAGAAAAATTCTGGTACTAACACCAAACTGTACAATTAGATATAGGAGTGAGTGAGTTAATAAGAAAAGAAGAAGGTGCCAGATATTGGTTGTCTTGATATGGCACTGAAGGGGAGATGTAGGAGATTCATTAATGGAGACTAAGATTATGGAAGGAAAACTTATATTACCAACGTAGTAAAGATGAATTACTCAATTAAGTACTACAATGTATGATATGTCACTATTGGGCTAAAACAAATAGGAAACATATGGACACACTAGGAATAGGTAACCAGGAGTTTGATTACAAGTGAAATCAAGGAAATAATTAAAGAAAGAAAAATGAAGTACTGAGGAAGAAAAAAATGAATGAGAAAGACAACAGCAAGATATACAAATTATAGAAGAAATACATTGAGGAAGAAACCATCTATGACAACCATCCGTCATAGAATAATATCATACAAAACTAGAGCAAACTATGTGTCATTAAGCAAATAAAGAAGACGTAGAAATACTGAGTGAATACAACATGGGTGGAGAGAGAGAGAGAGAGAGAGAGAGAGAGAGAGATTATTTAGCTATATGATTCATGATATATATTGAATATAATAAAATACAGAATGAAATAAAGAACCTTTATAATAATAGAATAAGAGCTAAGACGCGCCGTTGTAAATGCAAAGATCATCATCATCATCATCACGTCTGACATCCTCGACGTAACAAAACAAACTGGAAAGTGATTTGTTTTATAGTTATTATGAAGGTGTTGTTTTGTGTGTTAATTATATTACTATGCGAAGCTGTGAAGGGGAAGAAGAATATAGAGGAAGAGGAATATGGCGTCAGATATGCCACGGAATGTGAAGGTGAGTGAAGGATTGCTTATCTAGTGGTACCTTAGCTTACCTAGTGATATCAATAGTCAAGGGAGCCTAGGGATGTTAATGTGTGCCTCCTCTCACTAAATTGTGAACGTGCCGGTAATAATGTTTTTTAAAAGAATTAATAATCTTGCTGTTTATGACCATCTGGTAGACTATTCTACTCGTTGACGAGGAAATTTGTTTGTAGGAGATGCTAAAATATACCAAAGAATAAGGGGTATAGACGATGGAATGACACTACAACAGGATTTGAATAGGTAAAGATTCGTAAGACGACCTATTCGACATCTCCTTACCTTTATAATGCACTGTAAATTCAACCTCAGATACTTGTTCAGATAACCTCAAACAGTTATGCCGCTGAATTACAGAAAAAAATAAGGGTATTTCTGGATATTAAGTCCGCCACCCCGATTCCCCACCAACGCCCCCCCCCTATCCCTTCAAACAAGCTTTGGGGGATCCTGGGGAATCGGGGGTTTTGGGGAGGGGATGAAAAATAAGCGAAATATGGGCCTTCAAAAAGCAAAGAAAATATCGAAATTCCCTAACCTAACCTAATCTAGCTGGGGGGGCTGCGCCCCCCCTGGAGCCCCCTGCTAGGACATTAACCTAACCTAGCAGAAGGGGCTGCGTCCTCCCCTGGAACCCCCACTATGATATTAACCTAACCTAACAAAGGACCTCCAAAATTATACCGTTATGACCTACCGGTGTGGTGTGGTTATTGTTAAGGCGATGGAGGTGGGTAGAGTTTAGCGGCTTCGTTCAGAAAGATGTGAAACCTCTTCTTCACACTTCGCACTTTTCATAAAGTTTCTTTTCAGGCACTAAACCATGTCTCATTAACAGTTTGAGTAACCCTTCACAGTCCTTGAAATATATTCCACAAAAATCACCATAGGACAAATAACATCTTTCACAAGAAACGGGAAGATGTTCGTCAAGGTGTACTGTGTTGATAGCCATATCAACAACTGACAATGAGCCTGTATCGGTACACCTGACGTGTCCCTAAAACAAATGAAAAGCGTAACTGAACCTAGCGTGGAAAGATCTAATTGGTAGCGGCGCGAATGGCAGTGACGGATGGCAGCGCGATTGGCGGGTTGAATTCTATAGATATCATGAAATCCTTATATGCTGTTACCCACAAATCCCAGTCATAAACAAAAGAAAATAATTTCAATGTTTACTTTTGACTGGTGCAGAGCTCGCTGGACTTAGAAACTGTTGAATTTCGCCACACTTTCGAGTGCTATTACGGCCACACTAGAAGTGAGCACCTCATTTTGTTAACGTTTACGGCACGATTATCGACTCTTCTACATGATATGTGAGTTTCGTGTTTGTACGTGACACGGACCTATTCTCCAGATTAACCAAAATAAGATTTTTATTTTTAGGTTACGCTAGGTTTAGTTAGGTTTGGTTAAATTTCAATACACACCAGACAAACACTGACATATTACTCACAGATACTCACAGATGAAGTTCTGGAAGAGGCTCACACCTGTGACCTCAGCTCAATATCCCGGTTACTGTTATAGCTTTGGGCACATGTGGTGGCTATGGTGGTTATGCGTGCTCTATAATCAAATTTCTGTTCCTGGTTTTTCCATACTTTATCTAGGTTTGACTCAAATTTAACAACTGACTCCGCATTGACTACCCACTCCGGCAAGTCGTTTCAGTGGTTGACAACCCGATTCGAAAATGTGTATTTTCTGATGTTCAGCCTTGATCCCGTCTTGAATATCTTCATTGAGTTTCCTCTAGTTGTGGTGTCCCCCCTCATCTTGAAAATTTCTCTGGTGCAGTCCGGGTCATACTTGTGGGTAATTATCTTGTACGCCTCAATCAGGTCGCTTCTCGATCTTCTGTAGGCCAGTGTGGGCGGATCTAGTTTCCTAAGCCTTTCTTTATAATTTAGTCCTTTCAGCTGTGGCACCATTCTTGTTGCACAACGCTGAACATTCTCTACTGCCTCCACGTCCTTAACCAGGTACGAACACCAAATCTGGTTCGTGTACTCCAAGTAAGGCCGCACTAGAGCAGTATAAAAGGCTTTGAAGATGGTTAGGTCTAGGTAAACAAATGTTCTTCTAATTATACCCAGTATACTGTTTGCCCTGTTGATCTCCTCGGCTAGATGGTCTGAGAATATCAGCTTATCGTCAATTATTACTCCTATGAGTGCGTTGCATCATATAATCTCTTTTGTCCACATTCGATCTGCCTATTCTCATATGTTTATTTTTGTCAGGTTGGAAATTGTGCATCCATCTCTCCGACCATTTTAGTAATTCTTCTAAGTCCTCCTGCAATTTGTCACAGTTCTCATTGGTATTAATTCTTCAGAATACTTTGGTGTCATCTACGTATAAATATATTTCACTTCCGTGTTTGACCACATCCGGGAGACCACCAAGAGGAACAAGTTTTTCAGTTCAAGAATTGTGTACAAGTAGATATGACCAGTTTGAGACTGAAATAAAACTGAAAAAAGGCACTGGCACCCCTTATGAGCTTTGACTCTCTTGCCTCTTTACTATCACTATGGTAAGCAATTTTTGATGTGAAGAGCATGTTTCTTTTCGTGGTGGTGTGTCTTGGTTTTTCTAACTTAAGGCTGTATCCCCTGGTGTGCCAGCCTCAAGTTAGAAAAACCCAGACACTGCAGGAGTCATTGTTAAGGTTCAATTAACTCACTCATCTCTTGTATCATGTTTTAAAGTTTTTTAGAAGGCCCGCTGTGGCTCTGTGGTTCAGTGCTTGACTCGTGGCCTAAAGGTTGTGAGTTCGATCCTGGGTCACAGCAGAGCTCCTTGGTGAGAGGGGCAGCGCTCTCTCGTTAACCATAGTAGGACTATATTGTATTGTAACTACCTAGTTCAGGGGCGTTATTTAACAAACTTTCAGCAAATTTTTATAACTACTGCTGTTACGATATCGATATAAATATGAAGTTGAACATAATATATATAGTGTACTCAACACATCTGTGAAGGCTTCAGGCGGTGCTCGTCATTAACTGCAGCTCTCGGAAGGTTATGCTAACAAAGCAATATTTTTGGTAAATTTTTACATCTACACCAGAATGGCGTGTGGCTATGAAATAAAATGGCGTCTGTACCTCACACAACCCCTTACTTTTAGTCATAGAAAACATTTGATAGCTTCTAAATTAACATAACATAGCATAACATAACATAAATTGCTATTATTTTACATCTTCACCATAACGCTCTAGAGAATTCAGAGTTATATTTTTGCATTACCTGATGCATTTTGAGGTTTTCTTAATTACATTTCCGTCGCAAATTTTTAGTTAGTGAGATATTCAATGTTTTCTATGAGACCAATTCGAAAAATAAAGTTTAGTTTGGTTTAAACAAGGTTCTGCCATTTTTCAATGTAGGTTAAGGTTAGGTTAGGTTATATTAATATAGAAGCTATCAAATGTTCTCTATGACCAAAAGTAGGTAGTTGAACGAGGTGCAGTCCCGAGACGTAGACGTAAACAAACGCCATTATGGTAAAGATGTAAAATTTTACCCATAAATTAATCATACAGTCGACCACCAAGGGTGCGAAATTCCAAGTACCAGTGCGGCACTTATATTCAAAGGATGCGGTGACGGGACTCTACAGTGCTCATCATAGACATTGTCACCAGAGACCACGGTATCCGTTTGAAGGATCAAAACACGCAAGCTTTCCTTGGCGGGAATTGGTTGCTTTAAATTAATTTTTACACATCTGGGATCTCAGCCTAGGTGTCATGCAACTTCCAAAGGCAGGAAGAAGTGATAGGCGCCTGTTAATCATTCTGACTGGCAGGCGCTTTGTTGCTATCCTCCCGCGCCATCCTTCTAGAAAAGCTTGCAGTTAGTCTGCTGTTTAGCTGTTTTCCTGGACAATGGTGCACTACCAGTTCTTGTCAGGGGATGACATCGAAGCCATCTCAGCTATCCACAAGGCTGGACACTCCACGCGGGCTATCTCTGACCAGACGGGTGTCAGCTGGCAATGACCCGTGAAGCGTATGGCTGAACTCAGCGGCAACAAAATACCCGCCTAGAAGAAACTACCAGGATACCCCTGCAAAACTTCCCTGCAAACCCTGAGAGTGGTACACCTTGAAGTCGAATGCAATCCACGAGTATCGACCAGAAAAATCAGGGAAGACAACTTGGGATTGCTGAGTACTGTGTCTGTGAGGACATTATCGCGCCGCATCCACGACACGGCATGGGAGACGGGTGCGATAATGTTTATGACAAGCACTGTATGTGGTTTTGTCGCGCGGCCATGTTGTGATGACGTCAGCTCTCTCTCTCTCTCTCTCTCTCTCTCTCTCTCTCTCTCTCTCTCTCTCTCTCTCTCTCTCTCTCTCTCTCTCTCTCTCTCTCTCTCTCTCTCTACCATTCGTCTTTCTCTCCCTCCTTCCATCTCCTTTAAAGAACTCAACATTGTAAGGCTTCAGATGTAGGATTCTTCCTCCTCCTCCTCCTCTTCTGCTTCTTGTGACCTGTTATGCTTTGTATCACTTCGTAGATCCCGTCTTCCTTGGTGTTACGGTTCCTCTATCCTTCCATAGACATGAATAGGAAGAAGGTGCAACACAAAGGGAGATTTTCACAGATGTTACTAGTCCTTTCTTTTCAACTACGCTGAATTTCTTTGCGTATTTCCCACGTCTCTATAAGACATGTGAAATATGTAAAGAAATTCAGCTTTTGTCGAGCAGTTATGTTGTGATGACGTCATCTCTCTCTCTCTCTCTCTCTCTCTCTCTCTCTCTCTCTCTCTCTCTCTCTCTCTCTCTCTCTCTCTCTCTCTCTCTCTCTCTCTCTCTCCCAGTACAGTATCTATCCATTATCTATCATATTTAATCACTTTTGTATATGCACTGTATATTCTTTCATTATATCATGTATTTCTGGGGTTATTGGGCGAAAAAAGGGTAAGTTTTAAGAGTCCCGGACTACGTCAGTGAATTTTCCATAGGTTATTAACTTCCAAGGGTGTGCAAAGGGCACAGACTGCATTAACCGCACCCTTGTGGGGCCCCGATTGTACCTTAACTTATATTGACAAATAACAGAACCTTGTTCAAACCAAACTAAACTAAACTTTTCGAAGAGAAGGAAAAAAAATTCATATTTTTCTGTAATTTAGCGGTATAACTGTTTGAGGTGATCTGAACAAGTTTCTGAGGTTGAATTTGCAATGCATTATAAAGGTAAGGAGATATCGAGTGGTTAAGGAAACAAATCTTCACCGCCCTGTGTCCCGGGGTAACAGATTAATTTCCACCACGGGCTCAAAGGTCGATGTGACGGGAGATAAACAGCCACAGCTACGCACAACTACAGCTTATGTCCCCACTTTACCTTAAGGCTTAAAGCATCTTTAAAGTTAGGTTAGGTTAGATTCGATTATATAACCTCTATATTTTATTACCCAAAAGTTAGGTGTTTCACCTTAGATTTATTTTTTCTGATTGTCATATACATATGACCTATATTTACTTATAATGGTTAAAACCACCTGAAACCTTCACAGATGTGTTGAATACACTATGTATAGTATGTATCACTTCATAGTTATATCAATATAATACCAACAGTAGTTATGCAGATTTACCAAACTTTTTTATTGTATCGGTGTTTAAAGTGTTGGTTAGGAAAATTTAGGTATACTTATAAGAATAAAATCTACACCGAGCAGACTGATCTTCCTTATTGTTATTTACAAGTGGAGAGATAGGAGTGGATAGGACGTGAGATGAGGCCACACCTACAGGTTAGCCTTGTGGTGCCAAGTGATCCAGTGTAAAGACGACACAGTAATGTTAGGAGCATCTTGTGCCCTCCACCACACAAGTGTGGCAATGGTTACGGGTGTTCAGGGAGGAAGACAGTTATAGTTAAAGTGTTGGTTTCCCGAGTATTTGACATTGACAATCCCTGGTGTGGCTGCAGTGTGTAAGCTGGTGACCAAGGAGGTGGGTGTGATGCTGAGTTCAAAGGACTCATCGGGCATCATAGAAACAGGCTACAACATGGACGGCAAGAAGAAGAAAACTAAATACAATAAATCGTGAGTAAGACTTCATTCTTTTGGTATTGTTATTATTATTATTGGTATTGTTATTATTACTGTTATTATTATTGTATTATTGTGAGTTGGAAGTATAGTACAAAGGAACACATGAGTGAAACAGGTGCTAATAGAGGGAGAAGGAAGACTCTCTCTCTCTCTCTCTCTCTCTCTCTCTCTCTCTCTCTCTCTCTCTCTCTCTCTCTCTCTCTCTCTCTCTCTCTCTCTCTCTCTCTCTCTCTCTCAAAATAATTCTAGCATTTCTTTGTATTTAAAAGATGTCTAAAAATAAACTTATGACTTATTTTAAATATACATATATTTGTGTGTGTGTGAGAGAGAAAGAGAGAGAGCTCTCCTGGGGGGGAGGGAGGCATTAGAAAATGTTACTATGTATATAGATATAAGTGTGTCCTTTCCAGGGAGCTGCGGCTGGTGGAGACTCTGGAGGAGGTGTGTCGCGGGATGTTGGAATATCGGATCCACAAAGAGCGACAAGACTCTACTCGGTGGGCTAAGATGATGAGCCAAACCTTCCAGACCCTCCACAACCTGGTGTGAGTATGTCATTCCACTTAATGAGGCCTTGAATAGGGTATAATATATACAACTCATAATGTTGCCTTCATACAGACACAAGAGTTATCCTTGAATAGAATTACAAACACTGTGGAATGATTGATGGTTACCCTGTAGCATGAATTATTACCTCCACTTGCACCTTCAACAAACATTAGTATTCACCGAGGAAAAGTTTGTGGTGTGAGTACGTCATAACCTCAACTCAACAAAGACGACCTTAACTATTATGGTTTGTATTTTTGTATGGCCAGCCATGGACAGCGGCCTCCACCTTCACCTTGGCCTGGGAGGGAGGGAGGAAGTGTAGCTCAGAGTTGGATCAATTAATGTGAATGGCGTGAGTGCTTTAAAGAATGTAAGGGAAATATATATACATTTATGTGGTACAATAAACCCATATAAAAAGTTGTAGAATGATGGAATGCATGATGGGGAGTGAGAGTGGAGTGGTGTGGTGTGGATGACAAAAGCAAGGGAAGGGTATGCACTCGTAATGTGTTCTAGGATATGGCAATGCATAGAGACACATGGATGGAAGGGAACCAGAATAGTGTGGACAGTTGTGAAGGTAGGAATGGTGAAATATGCTTGGGTCTGTGTGTCTATGTACCCGTGGATGTGAGAAGCAGAAAGGCAGAGAGATGTAGTTCTGCAATGATGTAGGATGGAAGGATAGGGTAAAAGAATACATGCATGAAGGAGTTGCTGATAGAGGGGGAGGGATTGACCATACAAGGAGGGAGTTTATGGATAGGGAGAGGTGGAGGCTCTTCTGTGGTCATCCCCTTAAATGGCGCTCCTGGAGGGAATGAGGCATCAATAACTATAGACTATATAATAGCCTTGCATACCCACCAACCAATCACACTATTGTTATGAAAGCACATGAGCCAATGATAAGGCACCTGTGTCATTTATAGATACTGCTACTACTACTACTACTACCACTACATCCGGTGCTGTTACCACTGAAATTACTGTTTTACCACGTAGTAACAAGTGTTGATGGCTGAGGTTGATGAAAGGGAGTGTATGTGAGGGAGGATGGGGCCACATTGGACCATAAGATAATGGCATCGTCTGAAGTATGTTCCTTTACTTGTACAGCTTGTGTGCTTATGTTGCTGCTTTCATTTATTCACATTCCTTGTTGCATTAAGAGTTTTTGTTCAGTTATAAAGGGGAGAGAGAGGTTAGTGAAGGCCTTTTGGAGGAGGTTTTTGAACAAAGTATTATATATAAACTTGTCTAGTACTTGTTCGTGTGTGTTGATATGACTGTTTGGTTTCACACTCACACTACACCTCTCGGCAAACACTTCACCTTGAGGGAGGAAGGGAGGGAATGAAGTGACAGTATCATGTTGAGTCACGAGTCAGTCCCATCGTGGCTGTCTGTCACCTTGTACCAATGCCGCCTCTGGATATTTATTTTTTTTATTCTATTTTTATTTTTTTATGCTATTTGAGAATCAGCCAAGGTTAATGAAGAACGTTATATAAATAAAAGCTCACTTGTGATTGCCGGTTCCCTAAAAGAATAGAGTAATAAAAAAAAAGTTATGTCACATTAAGGTTGCAGATGTCTTGTTACAGTTGAATAGATTATTTCATTGATAAATTTTTCAGGGTAAGCCTTTTAAAAACCCATTCTTGATCACAAACAAATATAGCCTGTGTTGATAAAAGTGACAGTATTTCCTCACCAAACATATCTTACCAACAACAGTACAGTCCATGAAACCTTGAGTAACTCCTTAAAAATTCACACTAACTACTCACATTGCACTTTAAATATTGACTGATCGTATTACAACACCTGATGATCGCTGATTATTAAGTAATTTGTTAACAACTTCTTCCACACACCTGTCATTCCTGTTCACGTTGTTGTAGTTGAGTTGTAGTTTTATTGTCAAGGTGTAATGCCGTTGAGTGTTGTTTGAATAGATATTGTCACTCCCACTTGTTCTCTGTTTCTCTCACCAGGTATTAAAGACAGAGTTATTTGCAAAGAGTCTTGTTTATTCAAAGACACAATTTAATGGAGGCACAGATGTATTTAATGGAGGCACAGATGTTAAATGGTAGCGTGCTTAATAAAAACAATTTAATGAGGCACAGATGTTGAATGGTAGCATACCTAATAAACCTATTTGATGAGGCGTTGAATCTCAAAGTATTAAACAGTAGTGTTACAGAAGAATCATAGCAAGAAACTTATACTACACTCGACTAACTACACATTCCAGCTAAGTCTAGAAAGACCTGGCAATTTCACTTTAGCAAGCACAGATAGCTGCACTGATTTCCTTCTAGTTCATTCTATAAACGTACAAAAATATATATGGGGAGGGGGTGTGTTACATGGTGTGTGTTTGGTGGTGGATTACACTAGAAACACCCAATCTGTGTAAGACGAAGGTAGATGAGTGAATGATACTAGTCCTCTCTCTATCCTGCCTCGCTGGCTAGGAAAAGGGTGTGAGGGTTACCACCTCATATATATTATCCTGATTTTACCCAAATGGTAGTTATACCTAAGGACCTACTTCAGATTACTCTTGTTCTGTACCTTTTAAGTGAGATGATTGATTAATTGGAAAAAGGAAGGGAAAAATTCTAATACTCTTCTTATATTTCGTAATCTAAATTATCAATTAAGATTTGACATTACATAAGGAGTCGAGTGAAAAATTTATGAGTTTTAACTGACGGAATGGTCGTTTTCCCCTGTCACTCATAACAAGAAAATTATGGGCATTACAAAGGTTTCAAGGGAAGGTTCAGTGAAAGAGTTAACAACATCTCCTTGCAGTGATTAATATTCAAGACAGTCTAGTGCTTTGTCCTTCCAGTGATTAATGTTCAAGACAGTCTGGTGCTTTGTCCTTGCAGTGATTAATGTTCATGACAATCTGGTGCTTTGTCCTTGCAGTGATTAATGTTCATGACAGTCTGCTGCTTTGTCCTCGCAGTGATTAATGTTCAGGACAGTCTGCTGCTTTGTCCCTGCAGTGATTAATGTTCAAGACAGTCTGCTGCTTTGTCCTTGCAGTGATTAATGTTCAAGACAGTCTGCTGCTTTGTCCTTGCAGTGATTAATGTTCAAGACAGTCTAGTGCTTTGTCCTTCCAGTGATTAATGTTCAAGACAGTCTGGTGCTTTGTCCTTGCAGTGATTAATGTTCATGACAATCTGGTGCTTTGTCCTTGCAGTGATTAATGTTCATGACAGTCTGCTGCTTTGTCCTCGCAGTGATTAATGTTCAGGACAGTCTGCTGCTTTGTCCCTGCAGTGATTAATGTTCAAGACAGTCTGCTGCTTTGTCCTTGCAGTGATTAATGTTCAAGACAGTCTGCTGCTTTGTCCTTGCAGTGATTAATGTTCAAGACAGTCTGGTGCTTTGTCCTTGCAGTGATTAATGTTCAAGACAGTCTGCTGCTTTGTCCTCGCAGTGATTAATGTTCAAGACAGTCTGGTGCTTTGTCCTTGCAGTGATTAATGTTCAAGACAGTCTGCTGCTTTGTCCTTGCAATGATTAATGTTCAAGACAGTCTGCTGCTTTGTCCTTGCAGTGATTAATGTTCAAGACAGTCTGGTGCTTTGTCCTTGCAGTGATTAATGTTCAAGACAATCTACTGCTTTGTCCTTCCAGTGATTAATGTTCAGGACAGTCTGTTGCTTTGTCCTTGCAGTGATTAATGTTCAAGACAGTCTGCTGCTTTGTCTTTGCAGTGATTATTGTTCAAGACAGTCTGCTGCTTTGTCCTTGCAGTGATTAATGTTCAGGACAATCTGCTGCTTTGTCCTTGCAGTGATTAATGTTCAAGACAGTCTGGTGCTTTGTTCTTGCAGTGATTAATGTTCAGGACAGTCTGCTGCCTTGTCCTTGCAGTGATTAATGTTTAAGACAGTCTGGTGCTTTGTTCTTGCAGTGATTAATGTTCAAGACAGTCTGGTGCTTTGTCCTTGCAGTGATTAATGTTCAAGACAGTCTGTTGCTTTGTCCTTGCAGTTATTAATGTTCAGGACAGTCTGCTGCTTTGTCCTTGCATTGATTAATGTTCAAGACAGTCTGGTGCTTTGTCCTTGCAGTGATTAATGTTCAGGACAGTCTGCTGCTTTGTCCTTGCAGTGATTAATGTTCAGGACAGTCTGCTGCTTTGTCCTTGCAGTGATTAATGTTCAAGACTGTCTAGTGCTTTGTCCTTGCAGTGATTAATGTTCAAGACAGTCTGGTGCTTTGTCCTTGCAGTGATTAATGTTCAAGACAGTCTGATGCCTTGTCCTTGCAGTGATTAATATTTAAGACAGTCTGCTGCTTTGTCCTTGCAGTGATTAATGTTCAGGACAGTCTGCTTCTTTGTCCTTGCAGTGATTAATGTTCAAGACAGTCTAGTGCTTTGTCCTTGCAGTGATTAATGTTCAAGACAGTCTGGTGCTTTGTCCTTGCAGTGATTAATCTTCAAGACAGTCTGCTGCTTTGTCCTCGCAGTGATTAATGTTCAAGACAGTCTGGTGCTTTGTCCTTGCAGTGATTAATGTTCAAGACAGTTTGGTGCTTTGTCCTTGCAGTGATTAATGTTCAAGACAGTTTGGTGCTTTGTCCTTGCAGTGATTAATGTTCAAGACAGTCTGGTGCTTTGTCCTTGCAGTGATTAATGTTCAAGACAGTCTGGTGCTTTGTCCTTGCAGTGATTAATGTTCAAGACAATCTGCTGCTTTGTCCTCGCAGTGATTAATGTTCAAGACAGTCTGGTGCTTTGTCCTTGCAGTGATTAATGTTCAAGACAGTGTGCTGCTTTGTCCTTGCAGTGATTAATGTTCAAGACAGTCTGCTGCTTTGTCCTTGCAGTGATTAATGTTCTGGACAGTCTGGTGCTTTGTCCTTGCAGTGATTAATGTTCAAGACAGTCTGGTGCTTTGTCCTTGCAGTGATTAATGTTCAGGACAGTCTGGTGCTTTGTCCTTGCAGTGATTAATGTTCAGGGCAGTCTGCTGCTTTGTCCTTGCAGTGATTAATGTTCAAGACAATCTGCTGCTTTGTCCTTCCAGTGATTAATGTTCAGGACAGTCTGGTGCTTTGTCCTTGCAGTGATTAATGTTCAAGACAGTCTGCTGCTTTGTCCTTGCAGTGATTAATGTTCAAGACAGTCTGCTGCTTTGTCCTTGCAGTGATTAATGTTCAGGACAATCTGCTGCTTTGTCCTTGAAGTGATTAATGTTTAGGACAGTCTGTTGCTTTCTCCTTGCAGTGCTTAATGTTCAGGACAGTCTGCTGCCTTGTCCTTGCAGTGATTAATGTTCAAGACAGTCTGGTGCTTTGTCCTTGCAGTGATTAATGTTCAAGACAGTCTGGTGCTTTGTCCTTGCAGTGATTAATGTTCAAGACAGTCTGCTGCTTTGTCCTTGCAGTTATTAATGTTCAGGACAGTCTGCTGCTTTGTCCTTGCAGTGATTAATGTTCAAGACAGTCTGGTGCTTTGTTCTTGCAGTGATTAATGTTCAGGACAGTCTGCTGCTTTGTCCTTGCAGTGATTAATGTTCAGGACAGTCTGCTACTTTGTCCTTGCAGTGATTAATGTTTAAGACAGTCTAGTGCTTTGTCCTTGCAGTGATTAATGTTCATGACAGTCTGGTGCTTTGTCCTTGCAGCGATTAATGTTCAAGACAGTCTGATGCCTTGTCCTTGCAGTGATTAATGTTCAAGACAGTCTGCTGCTTTGTCCTTGCAGTCATTAATGTTCAGGACAGTCTGCTGCTTTGTCCTTGCAGTGATTAATGTTCAAGACAGTCTGGTGCTTTGTCCTTGCAGTGATTAATGGTCAGGATAGTCTGCTGCTTTGTCCTTGCAGTGATTAATGTTCAGGACAGTCTGCTGCTTTGTCCTTGCAGTGATTAATCTTCAAGACAGTCTGCTGCTTTGTCCTTGCAGTGATTAGTGTTCAGGACAGTCTGCTGCTTTGTCCTTGCAGTGATTAATGTTCAAGACAGTCTGCTGCTTTGTCCTTGCAGTGATTAATGTTCAAGGCAGTCTGCTGCTTTCTCCTTGCAGTGATTAATGTTCAGGACAGTCTGCTTCCTTGTCCTTGCAGTGATTAATGTTCAAGACAGTCTGGTGCTTTGTCCTTGCAGTGATTAATGTTCAAGACAGTCTGCTGCTTTGTCCTTGCAGTGATTAATGTTCAAGACAGTGTGGTGCTTTGTCCTTGCAGTGATTAATGTTCAAGACAATCTGCTGCTTTGTCCTCGCAGTGATTAATGTTCAAGACAGTCTGGTGCTTTGTCCTTGCAGTGATTAATGTTCAAGACAGTCTGCTGCTTTTTCCTTGCAGTGATTAATGTTCAGGACAGTCTGCTGCTTTGTCCTTGCAGTGATTAATGTTCAGGACAGTCTGCTGCTTTGTCCTTGCAGTGATTAATGTTCAAGACAGTCTGGTGCTTTGTCCTTGCAGTGATTAATGTTCAGGACAGTCTGGTGCTTTGTCCTTGCAGTGATTAATATTCAGGACAGTCTGCTGCTTTGTCCTTGCAGTGATTAATGTTCAAGACAATCTGCTGCTTTGTTCTTCCAGTGATTAATGTTCAGGACAGTCTGCTGCTTTGTCCTTGCAGTGATTATTGTTCAAGACAGTCTGCTGCTTTGTCCTTGCAGTGATTATTGTTCAAGACAGTCTGCTGCTTTGTCCTTGCAGTGATTAATGTTCAGGACAATCTGCTGCTTTGTCCTTGCAGTGATTAATGTTCAAGACAGTCTGGTGCTTTGTCCTTGCAGTGATTAATGTTCAGGACAGTCTGCTGCCTTGTCCTTGCAGTGATTAATGTTCAAGACAGTCTGGTGCTTTGTTCTTGCAGTGGTTAATGTTCAAGACAGTCTGGTGCTTTGTCCTTGCAGTGATTAATGTTCAAGACAGTCTGGTGCTTTGTCCTTGCAGTTATTAATGTTCAGGACAGTCTGCTGGTTTGTTCTTGCAGTGATTAATGTTCAAGACAGTCTGGTGCTTTGTTCTTGCAGTGATTAATGTTCAGGACAGTCTGCTGCTTTGTCCTTGCAGTGATTAATGTTCAAGACAGTCTGCTGCATTGTCCTTGCAGTGATTAATGTTCAAGACTGTCTAGTGCTTTGTCCTTGCAGTGATTAATGTTCAAGACATTCTGGTGCTTTGTCCTTGCAGTGATTAATGTTCAAGACAGTCTGATGCTTTGTCCTTGCAGTGATTAATGTTCAAGACAGTCTGCTGCTTTGTCCTTGCAGTGATTAATGTTCAGGACAGTCTGCTGCTTTGTCCTTGCAGTGATTAATGTAAAAGACAGTCTAGTGCCTTGTCCTTGCAGTGATTAATGTTCAAGACAGTCTGGTGCTTTGTCCTTGCAGTGATTAATGTTCAAGACAGTCTGCTGCTTTGTCCTCGCAGTTTCGTCGCTCGTTATTGCAACGTTTTCGTGTTCTGTCAGTCAACTTATACTTTGGTCACGGGGTACAGAACACTAACTTCTAAAATGATTTTCATTAAAAGATCTTTCCGTTTTCTATAACTTTAATTAACAAATAATCTTCCTTTGCTCCTTCTGTCATATACTAACATCAACTCCTTCTTTCATTTACTAACATCATGCTCCTTCTGTCATATAATAACATAATTCTTTCTTCTTGCTTTGACACATATATAATCAGCACATAAATAATTCTTCTAGGAGCATATAAAAATATTCATAATCATGGAGCAACACTTAATAAAATAATCACGGAGCAATACTTTATAAATCACAAATCCTACATAAAATATCCTTACACTAACATCCTACAGCTGCTTTCAAGACTGCATTAGAACAAGTTTCCACTTACTCCAATATCTCAACAGCTCCATTCTGAGCTGAGGTGATTACTTCTGAGTAGAAGTCTGAGTGAATATCCTTCTCTAAGCGAGTAAGCCTCTTTTATTTCCAAAATCTAGACAGTTACCAATTCTCTACAGACACAGCATTTGGGGAAGTTCCTATATTGGTTTAAGGCTAATTGTTAGGTTTACAATACTCGGAAATGAATAGTACATCAGTGACGGCTATGACATTGTTGTTAGGCTAATCCTTAGGCTTGTTTTCCCTCTGTGTGGACAACATTTGAACTCTCGTCTCATAAAATCACTTCCGTCTCACAAAATTTATCTTCCCATTTATCTGATTCTCTGGTCATAAGTAAGCATTACGTTTGTCTTTTGCCCTCTGGTCATAAGTAAACATTACATTTGTAGGGCTATGTGTGTAACAACATTTGAACTTCCGTTTCATACTTCACATATATATCTCTTCCCTTATATCTTATTATCTAGTCTGAATGCTGATATCTAGGTCATATTCCCTTGTACATTTAATTTCCTGTATATGGATTATCTGCGTGTTTACCTGGCGTTCTGATATGGAACACCTGTTGTTTTGATCTCGCCACTGACTGACCCATAATCTTAGTATGTATTTGATTTCCTCTCCAATATTTACATTTCCTTACCACGTGGTTTCCAAGCCAAGTGGTTACTATTCCACATGTATCTTCCACCTTCACATATCACATAATTATGGTCACGACATTACCCCCGTCTTCAAGTGCACGTCCTCGGGCATTATATGAATGATGTTGACACGTCGCTGAAGTCGACGGTGGAGGATCCGGCATCAATTTGTGAGATTCCTGGGTGTTGTCCGATTGCTTGGGTAATCGAGAAACATACCACCAATTATGCATGCGGTTGAGTCCAACAGCCAGTATCACGAAGAGTCAGGCAATCATCACCGTGATACCCATTCGTGACCATTCCGGAAGATCCTCGTTGGCATCCTGCTGTTTCAGTAATGGCTGCAGCTGATCAATATAGTTGTTGAGGGGTAAAGGCTCCAATTGGTTACTGCTGGGTAGGGTGATATTAGTAACATTCATGAGAAATCCATGTTCCCATGTTGTGAAGGGGAGAGGCAGTGAGAAGGGTATGGCTTGATATTTACTGGTTGCATAAATCCATCCTTGTACATATTTGATAAAAATAGATGGAAACTCCTTAACAATTTGTGTTTTACACAGTTAGAGACAAATTGTTTTTCAAGAAACAATGCTAATTTCACAAGAATCAGTATTTCTGTTATAAACTGGTCCCATTGGTGGACAAATCAATAAATTGTCATATTTCCTACATACATTAAAATCATCCATTAAAAAATAATGAGTTCAGACTCACTAATAATCAAATAATGCTTTGAGATATAATATAACATGAAAGCATCAGTATGTGGAATAGGATATGGTAAATAATCCATTCTTAAGACATCAAAAGTGTCTGAGGGATCACCTCTGAGGGGAATAAGTAAGTAGAAACTCAAATCCATCTAATCCAGTCTTATGTACAACTCGAATAGCAGCTCTATGGAAACCTAAAAATTTTGGTTCAGGAGGGAACAATAAACCAATAGTTTTAACAGAAATATCATCCAATAATTTCAATAACTTAGTGTTAGTTACAATGTGAGGAGAAATATGGTTTTCCAACATGGTCTGTAACCCAATTCTTGAATTTATATGATCCGCAGAGATAACACTCAAGAGCTAAATGAACATGTAGAAAAGTTTCTAACATAAGCACTTCTTGATTTGCTCCAGTTATTTTATCATTTAATTTATTAAATATTTTTTCAGTTACACTCGTAGCTGTTTCCAGTTTATCTAATGCTTGGTGTACATTTGTTAAATAACCTAGAGTAACATTCAAATATGAGAATGTACATTGATAACTTTCCTTTCTTCTTCCGTAAATCGATTAAGAGATTGCAATTTCTCGTTAATGTGATCTATTTGCTCTTGTGTTGCTGTACCAAAATGAGCATTTGCAATTGATCCAATAATATTTACAACACCCTTTGTATGTCTATTTCTCTTGGAATCATTTAAATATGGAACAAGTAATCATTCATAGCAAAATGTAACTGCTTAAACTTTTAATCAAATCTAAAAACATGTCGCATGATTAAATTACTAGTAAAATCATTATCTTTTACACTATCAAGATTGCGACTAATATTGATTGTAAGGTTTTCAGCTCTTTTAATGGGTTCAGTGATATCATCAATACTTATTTAAAAAGAAATATAATAATAAATTACTAATATACATTTTTATGTATATTCTATAGGTTCTTTATCCTCCTCAATTGAATTTTCTAATGCACTCCCCATTGAATTATTTACTGCATTATCCACTGAATTATCATCTGTATCCTCAGAAAAAACAGAAATGGATCTACGGGTTGAAGGCTTATTCTTGTTTCTCTTGTTTCACCATTGTCATGCACTGGATATGCTCTCTTTACATTAGTATTTAAATGTGGTGTAATATTATCTTCATGTATAACACGTACTCTATCTGTATGTAACGTCTTTATATCACCGGATCTAATATTTCTTACTTTTATTACTACATCACTCATTTTATCTAACACTCTGAATAGATCATTATAGGCTGGCTGTAGTTTTGACGGTAACCCTTTTCTTGGTACTTGTCTTACATATATTCTGTCTCCTATTTCAATTATTATTATCTTTGCTCTCTTATTTTGCTTTCTTTGTAACATTCCTTAAGCTTCCTCTAAATATAGTTGCCTTCTTGCATAAACTCTACTAGCTTTAGTTGCCATTTTCTGTTTATAATCATCAATATTATACCATGTTTTCTCTTCTTTCATTATTTCAAAAGGGAAACAAGGATCTTTAAGGTACATTAAGAAAAATGGATTATCTTGGAGACTTCTATGAAACGCCGTGTTATAGGCAAAAGTAGCTATAGGGAGCATTGTATCCCAAATAGCAACATTATCTTGCACTAAAGTACGTAATATATTCAATACAGTACCATTTGATCTCTCTGTCACGCCATTGGCTTGTGGATGGTATGGAGTGGTTGTAATATGTTTCATTTGCAACAAGTCAGCTACTTCTTTTAATATTTCATTAACAAATACTTTACCTTGGTCCGTAACCAAAGTCTTAGGTACTCCTTGCTTACATACCACTGATTCAAAAAATACTTGAGCTACTTATAATTGTTTCAATAATCCATAATACTCATCTTCATCTTGTAATCTCATAATAATTTTTCAATAATCCATAATACTCACCTTCATCTTGTAATCTCATAATAATTGTTTCAATAATCCATAATACTCATCTTCATCTAGTAATCTCATAATAATTGTTTCAATAATCCTTAATACTCATCTTCATCGAGTAATCTCATAATAATTTTTTCAATAATCCATAATACTCATCTTCATCGAGTAATCTCATAATAATTGTTTCAATAATCCATAATACTCATCTTCATCGAGTAAACTCATAATAATTGTTTCAATAATCCTTAATACTCATCTTCATCGAGTAATCTCATAATAATTGTTTCAATAATTCATAATACTCATCTTCATCGAGTAATCTCATAATAATTGTTTCAATAATCCTTAATACTCATCTTCATCGAGTAATCTCATAATAATTGTTTCAATAATTCATAATACTCATCTTCATCGAGTAATCTCATAATAATTGTTTCAATAATCCTTAATACTCATCTTCATCGAGTAATCTCATAATAATTGTTTCAATAATTCATAATACTCATCTTCATCGAGTAATCTCATAATAATTGTTTCAATAATTCATAACACTCATCTTCATCTTGTAATCTCATAATAATTGTTTCAATAATCCTTAATACTCATCTTCATTGAGTAATCTCATAATAATTGTTTCAATAATCCATAATACTCATCTTCATCTAGTAATCTCATAATAATTGTTTCAATAATTCATAATACTCATCTTCATCTTGTAATCTCATAGTAATTGTTTCAATAATCCTTAATACTCATCTTCATCGAGTAATCTCATAATAATTGTTTCAATAATCCATAATACTCATCTTCATCTAGTAATTTCATAATAATTGTTTCAATAATTCATAATACTCATCTTCATCGAGTAATCTCATAATAATTGTTTCAATAATTCATAATACTCATCTTCATTTTGTAATCTCATCAATTTTTCTAAATCCCATTTGAGATATATATCTGCTTTTTTTTCTGTTACTACACATAAATTTTCATCTTGCAATAACTCATTATAATCATCATTACCTTCTAGGCTATCCTCGTGATGCCTTAATCTAGACAACAGTCAGCTACCTTATTTTAATTACCGGGGATATATTCCACTTTTATATCAAATTCAGCTACTAGTAATTGCCATCTAGCGATTCTACTGTTCGCATTTGAGGTAGTTAATAGCCATACCAGGGGTCGGTGATCAGTGTGAACCATTATAGGAAATCATAGACATAATGTCCTGTTTATTTTCAGACCATACACAAATGCTAGTGCTTCTTTTTCAATTAATCTCAGCCTTATTTAATTTTCTGCCATAAACGTAAGTGGTCTCAGATTATCATATTCATCCCTTTGTCGTACAACACCACCAATTGCAATATTAGAACCATCCGTGATAAGATAAAAAAAAAAAAATTCAAAATCAGGAAAAATAAGTGTTATTTGTTGCGACAATATTCTTTTGAGTTTAACAACTGCTTCTTCAGCTTCATTATTCCATTCTATGTATTTTTTATTAATTTTTCCATTCATATGACCTTTTGTAAGTTTATTTAATAGAGCTGCTATTCCAGCATAACCTTGTATAAATTTTTTATAGTAATTAGTCATCCCCAAAAATGATTGTAACTCTCTTACCGTTTTGGGTGTGGACATCTTATTTACAGTTTCTATTTTATTGGCTGAGTTTTTAATCCCTCTGCGGAGATGATATGTCCAAAATATTTTACACTTGTCTTAAAGAAGTGCATTTCTTTAAATTCACTTTTAATTTTGATTATTGGAGTCTAAGGAATATCCTTTCAAGATTATTTATATTATCCATCAACTTGAATTATGATGTCATCTAAGTATACATGTGTATTATGGCTTTATGTTAGGTAAGGGATATGAATTATTTATAACATGAGTATTTAAATTCCTGAAATCTATACAAAGCCTTAATTTTCCATCCCTTTTTATTACTGGCACCAAGGATGACTGAAAGGATGATCTTGAAAGTCTTATTATTCCCTGTTTTTACATAATTTTAGTTTGTTCTTTTACTTTTTCATGAAAACAAAACTGGAACAGAGTATGGCTTTCTAGGCTTAGGGATTGATTCTAGTTTGATAGTATGATAATAAAATGGAGTTATACTTGGAGAATCATCATCATTTGCGAAGACTGATGGATATTTCATAATAAGTCCCTTTAGGATCTTATTTTCATTACTGTTTACAGAAAAATGTCATCTATTGTCTGAAAAAACAATTCTGTTGTTCCTCCTTAATTTTTTCTGTTATGGTATTCACATTATCACACTGATCAACAAGCAAATATTCTTTATTACATGGCTGAACAAATCCTAAGGTTCTCCTTGGTTCTAACTCAATTTTCTCATTTGTCACATTCATATACTGCATAACGAATCTAGATTTTTTATTTTCTTTATCAGATTCTAATTTCACTATCCCCGGGCATAATGTGTGAGATCCAGCATTTCCTACTACTGGCTCAAAAATAGCTATATCATAATTCACTAGACAGGTCTCTAGTACAATAAAACTTATATTTTCTCAAAAATAGCTATATAACAATCCACTAAACTGGTTTCCAGTTCTATAAAACTTATATTTTCTTCCTTCTAATACTGTTGCATCTGGTACTAAACACTTGAATTTACTATTCTCTATAATCTCTTCATGGCGTTTTATTTTCTTTCGGTATATGCAGTGCATGTTCCAACGATATTTCAACTGTAGTCACATTATTTCCTTCAATATAGAGCTTCAGTGGGTTAGTCTGAAATTTCACATCCTACCTTTCCATAAAATGCCAGCCTAATATCAATTGTGAAGTTAATCCTCTTTCTTCACTAATAATTAATTCATAAATATAATTTCTTCCTCCTATTTCTAGTATTAATCTTATCTTTCCTGCAGTGGTCATAATATTTCCACTTGCGTTACGGATTGTGGTTAAATCTTGAATTATTTTAATTTTTTTCCTAATGCTCTCGCTAACTCGCTAATTCAGCTCCTATTATAGAGACTCCTGCTCCAGTATCAAATAATGCTAATTGCACCTTACCATAATTGCTCCTTACTATTTTTATCTCCTAGTTTCACTTAAATAAATACGTGGCCTGATTTTCCATTTACTGTTCCTATAACTACCATAGATGAATCGCCACCTAAAAATATGACCAAATCGATGATATCTGAGGCTCGATAGTGTTGTTTATCGTGATTGATTAACCCACATCCTTGACAATAAGTCTTATTCTTTCCTGTTGTAGTCTGATGAACCGGGGTTTCCTGTGGGGTGATGGAGTTTACTGGAATACCCTTACTCATTTCTTTCCTTATTGCAACATCCGTAAGCTGAAGGCTTGGATGTGAGGCTACATATTTTAATGCCTTTTTATAGACAGTCAAAGGAATTTTCATATCATCTTCTGTTTAAAATGCATGAGAAGTCTTTGGGTAATGCATTTATAATAATGGAAACCAACATATCACTATAAACTTAAGTGATTCTAACTGTTCAAACAATGCCTTCAATTCTGATGTAGAGTTCAGTTAATGTCTCTTTCGGTCTACGAGTAACAGATGACAATTCATGCATAAGGCTTGACTCACTGCCTCCACAAAATACGGTAATCCGATAACCTTATTAAAATTCTTCCTTGCATTATCTGTAATTGCCCCTACAATATGATCCTTGCCAGGTGATTGTGCTTGAGCAATTTTGTCTAAGGTTTTCTTGCAACACAAGATCAAAAATTAATGGGGTTAATTTTCTAGGCCTCAATTATTTCTTTAAGCTGCTAAGCTTTAATAGTCCAGGATTAACGCATTTCATTCATATAATCACTTGAAAATTATACAATTTTGAAAACTAAGTTGAAATTGCAAAAAAAAAAAAATTTTGTCTTCAATTGCACGATTGCTTGCAATCTATTAATTCATTTAACAATTTATACAATGTTGCAAAGTATATATATAACAATTTCTGCAATGTTGCAATGTTGCAATTTCTGCACGGTTGCAATTTATGTAATGTTGCAATTTCTGCAATGTTGCAAGGTACAATATATTCAATGTTGCAATATCATCAATGTTGCAATAATATCCCACCGTTGCCACCAATTTCGTCGCTCGTTATTGCAACGTTTTCGTGTTCTGTCAATCAACTTATACTTTGGTCACGGGGTACAGAACACTAACTTCTAAAATGATTTTCATTAAAAGATCTTTCCGTTTTCTATAACTTTAATTAACAAATAATCTTCCTTTGCTCCTTCTGTCATATACTAACATCAACTCCTTCTGTCATTTACTAACATCATGCTCCTTCTGTCATATAATAACATAATTCTTTCTTCTTGCTTTGACACATATATAATCAGCACATAAATAATTCTTCTAGGAGCATATAAAAATATTCATAATCATGGAGCAACACTTAATAAAATAATCACGGAGCAATACTTTATAAATCACAAATCCTACATAAAATATCCTTACACTAACATCCTACAGCTGCTTTCAAGACTACATTAGAACAAGTTTCCACTTACTCCAATATCTCAACAGCTCCATTCTGAGCTGAGTTGATTACTTCTGAGTAGAAGTCTGAGTGAATGTCCTTCTCTAAGCGAGTAAGCCTCTTTTATTTCCAAAATCTAGACAGTTACCAATTCTCTACAGACACAGCATTTGGGGAAGTTCCTATATTGGTTTAAGGCTAATTGTTAGGTTTACAATACTCGGAAATGAATAGTACATCAGTGACGGCTATGACATTGTTGTTAGGCTAATCCTTAGGCTTGTTTTCCCTCTGTGTGGACAACATTTGAACTCTCGTCTCATAAAATCACTTCCGTCTCACAAAATTTATCTTCCCATTTATCTGATTCTCTGGTCATAAGTAAGCATTACGTTTGTCTTTTGCCCTCTGGTCATAAGTAAACATTACATTTGTAGGGCTATGTGTGTAACAACATTTGAACTTCCGTTTCATACTTCACATATATATCTCTTCCCTTATATCTTATTATCTAGTCTGAATGCTGATATCTAGGTCATATTCCCTTGTACATTTAATTTCCTGTATATGGATTATCTGCGTGTTTACCTGGCGTTCTGATATGGAACACCTGTTGTTTTGATCTCGCCACTGACTGACCCATAATCTTAGTATGTATTTGATTTCCTCTCCAATATTTACATTTCCTTACCACGTGGTTTCCAAGCCAAGTGGTTACTATTCCACATGTATCTTCCACCTTCACATATCACATAATTATGGTCACGACATTACCCCCGTCTTCAAGTGCACGTCCTCGGGCACTATATGAATGATGTTGACACGTCGCTGAAGTCGACGGTGGAGGATCCGGCATCAATTTGTGAGATTCCTGGGTGTTGTCCGATTGCTTGGGTAATCGAGAAACGTACCACCAATTATGCATGCGGTTGAGTCCAACAGCCAGTATCACGAAGAGTCAGGCAATCATCACCGTGATACCCATTCGTGACCATTCCGGAAGATCCTCGTTGGCATCCTGCTGTTTCAGTAATGGCTGCAGCTGATCAATATAGTTGTTGAGGGGTAAAGGCTCCAATTGGTTACTGCTGGGTAGGGTGATATTAGTAACATTCATGAGAAATCCATGTTCCCATGTTGTGAAGGGGAGAGGCAGTGAGAAGGGTATGGCTTGATATTTACTGGTTGCATAAATCCATCCTTGTACATATTTGATAAAAATAGATGAAAACTCCTTAACAATTTGTGTTTTACACAGTTAGAGACAAATTGTTTTTCAAGAAACAATGCTAATTTCACAAGAATCAGTATTTCTGTTATAAACTGGTCCCATTGGTGGACAAATCAATAAATTGTCATATTTCCTACATACATTAAAATCATCCATTAAAAAATAATGAGTTCAGACTCACTAATAACCAAATAATGCTTTGAGATATAATATAACATGAAAGCATCAGTATGTGGAATAGGATATGGTAAATAATCCATTCTTAAGACATCAAAAGTGTCTGAGGGATCACCTCTGAGGGGAATAAGTAAGTAGAAACTCAAATCCATCTAATGCAGTCTTATGTACAACTCGAATAGCAGCTCTATGGAAACCTAAAAATTTTGGTTCAGGAGGGAACAATAAACCAATAGTTTTAACAGAAATATCATCCAATAATTTCAATAACTTAGTGTTAGTTACAATGTGAGGAGAAATATGGTTTTCCAACATGGTCTGTAACCCAATTCTTGAATTTATATGATCCGCAGAGATAACACTCAAGAGCTAAATGAACATGTAGAAAAGTTTCTAACATAAGCACTTCTTGATTTGCTCCAGTTATTTTATCATTTAATTTATTAAATATTTTTTCAGTTACACTCGTAGCTGTTTCCAGTTTATCTAATGCTTGGTGTACATTTGTTAAATAACCTAGAGTAACATTCAAATATGAGAATGTACATTGATAACTTTCCTTTCTTCTTCCGTAAATCGATTAAGAGATTGCAATTTCTCGTTAATGTGATCTATTTGCTCTTGTGTTGCTGTACCAAAATGAGCATTTGCAATTGATCCAATAATATTTACAACACCCTTTGTATGTCTATTTCTCTTGGAATCATTTAAATATGGAACAAGTAATCATTCATAGCAAAATGTAACTGCTTAAACTTTTAATCAAATCTAAAAACATGTCGCATGATTAAATTACTAGTAAAATCATTATCTTTTACACTATCAAGATTGCGACTAATATTGATTGTAAGGTTTTCAGCTCTTTTAATGGGTTCAGTGATATCATCAATACTTATTTAAAAAGAAATATAATAATAAATTACTAATATACATTTTTATGTATATTCTATAGGTTCTTTATCCTCCTCAATTGAATTTTCTAATGCACTCCCCATTGAATTATTTACTGCATTATCCACTGAATTATCATCTGTATCCTCAGAAAAAACAAATGGATCTACGGGTTGAAGGCTTATTCTTGTTTCTCTTGTTTCACCATTGTCATGCACTGGATATGCTCTCTTTACATTAGTATTTAAATGTGGTGTATTATTATCTTCATGTATAACACGTACTCTATCTGTATGTAACGTCTTTATATCGCCGGATCTGATATTTCTTACTTTTATTACTACATCACTCATTTTATCTGTATTTGATTTCCTCTCCAATATTTACATTTCCTTACCACGTGGTTTCCAAGCCAAGTGGTTACTATTCCACATGTATCTTCCACCTTCACATATCACATAATTATGGTCACGACAGCAGTGATTAATGTTCAAGACAGTCTGGTGCTTTGTCCTTGCACTGATTAATGTTCAAGACAGTCTGCTGCTTTGTCCTTGCAGTGATTAATGTTCAAGACAGTCTGGTGCTTTGTCCTTGCAGTGATTAATGTTCAAGACAGTCTGGTGCTTTGTCCTTGCAGTGATTAATGTTCAAGACAATCTGCTGCTTTGTCCTCGCAGTGATTAATGTTCAAGACAGTCTGGTGCTTTGTCCTTGCAGTAATTAATGTTCAAGACAGTCTGCTGCTTTATCCTTGCAGTGAATAATGTTCAAGACAGTCTGCTGCTTTGTCCTTGCAGTGATTAACGTTCAGGACAGTCTGGTGCTTTGTCCTTGCAGTGATTAATGTCCAAGACAGTCTGGTGCTTTGTCCTTGCAGTGATTAATGTTCAGGACAGTCTGGTGCTTTGTCCTTGCAGTGATTAATGTTCAGGACAGTCTGCTGCTTTGTCCTTGCAGTGATTAATGTTCAAGACAATCTGCTGCTTTGTCCTTCCAGTGATTAATGTTCAGGACAGTCTGCTGCTTCGTCCTTGCAGTGATTAATGTTCAAGACAGTCTGCTGCTTTGTCCTTGCAGTGATTAATGTTCAAGACAGTCTGCTGCTTTGTCCTTGCAGTGATTAATGTTCAGGACAATCTGCTGCTTTGTCCTTGCAGTGATTAATGTTCAAGATAGTCTGGTGCTTTGTCCTTGCAGTGATTAATGTTCAGGACAGTCTGCTGCCTTGTCCTTGCAGTGATTAATGTTCAAGACAGTCTGGTGCTTTGTCCTTGCAGTGATTAATGTTCAAGACAATCTGGTGCTTTGTCCTTGCAGTGATTAATGTTCAAGACAGTCTGCTGCTTTGTCCTTGCAGTTATTAATGTTCAAGACAGTCTGCTGCTTTGTCCTTGCAGTGATTAATGTTCAGGACAGTCTGCTGCTTTGTCCTTGCAGTGATTAATGTTCAAGACAGTCTGGTGCTTTGTCCTTGCAGTGATTAATGTTCAGGACAGTCTGGTGCTTTGTCCTTGCAGTGATTAATGTTCAAGACAGTCTGGTGCTTTGTCCTTGCAGTGATTAATGTTCAAGACAGTCTGCTGCTTTGTCCTTGCAGTGATTAATGTTCAAGACAGTCTGCTGCTTTGTCCTTGCAGTGATTAATATTTAGGACAGTCTGCTGCTTTCTCCTTGCAGTGATTAATGTTCAGGACAGTCTGCTACTTTGTCCTTGCAGTGATTAATGTTCAAGACAGTTTAGTGCTTTGTCCTTGCAGTGATTAATGTTCAAGACAGTCTGGTGCTTTTTCCTTGCAGCGATTAATGTTCAAGACAGTCTGATGCCTTGTCCTTGCAGTGATTAATGTTCAAGACAGTCTGGTGCTTTGTCCTTGCAGTTATTAATGTTCAGGACAGTCTGCTGCTTTGTCCTTGCAGTGATTAATTTTCAAGACAGTCTAGTGCTTTGTCCTTGCAGTGATTAATGTTCAAGACATTCTGGGGCTTTGTCCTTGCAGTGATTAATGTTCAGGACAGTCTGCTGCTTTGTCCTTGCAGTGATTAATGTTCAGGACAGTCTGCTGCTTTGTCCTTGCAGTGATTAATCTTCAAGACAGTCTGCTGCTTTGTCCTTGCAGTGATTAGTGTTCAGGACAGTCTGTTGCTTTGTCCTTGCAGTGATTAATGTTCAAGGCAGTCTGCTGCTTTCTCCTTGCAGTGATTAATGTTCAGGACAGTCTGCTGCCTTGTCCTTGCAGTGATTAATGTTCAAGACAGTCAGGTGCTTTGTCCTCGCAATGATTAATGTTCAAGACAGTCTGGTGCTTTGTCCTCGCAGTGATTAATGTTCAGGACAGTCTGGTGCTTTGCCCTTGCAGTAATTAATGTTCAAGACAGTCTGGTGCTTTGTCCTTGCAGTGATTAATGTTCAGGACAATCTGCTGCTTTGTCCTTGCAGTGATTAATGTTCAGTACAGTCTGGTGCTTTGTCCTTGCAGTGATTAATCTTCAAGACAGTCTGCTGCTTTGTCCTTGCAGTGATTAATGTTCAGGACAGTCTGGTGCTTTGTCCTTGCAGTGATTAATGTTCAAGACAGTCTGGTGCTTTGTCCTTGCAGTGATTAATGTTCAGGACAATCTGCTGCTTTGTCCTTGCAGTGATTAATATTCAGTACAGTCTGGTGCTTTTTCCTTGCAGTGATTAATGTTTAAGACAGTCTGGTGCTTTGTCCTTGCAGTGATTAATGTTCAGGACAGTCTGGTGCTTTGTCCTTGCAGTGATTAATGTTCAAGACAGTCTGGTGCTTTGTCCTTGCACTGATTAATGTTCAGTACAGTCTGGTGCTTTGTCCTTGCAGTGATTAATGTTCAGAACAGTCTGCTGCTTTGTCCTTGCAGTGATTAATGTTCAAGACAGTCTGCTGCTTTGTTCTTGCAGTGATTAATGTTCAAGACAATCTGCTGCTTTGTCCTTGCAGTGACTAATGTTCAGGACAATCTGCTGCTTTGTCCTTGCAGTGATTAATGTTCAGGACAGTCTGGTGCTTTGTCCTTGCAGTGATTAATGTTCAGGACAGTCTGCTGCTTTGTCCTTGCAGTGATTAATGTTCAGGACAGTCTGGTGCTTTGTCCTTGCAGTGATTAATGTTCAGGACAGTGCTATTTTGTCCTTGCAGTGATTAATGTTCAAGACAGTCTGCTGCTTTGTCCTTGCAGTGATTAATATTCAAGCCAGTCTGGTGCTTTGTCCTAGTAGTGATTAATGTTCAAGACAGTCTGGTGCTTTGTCCTTGCAGTGATTAATGTTGAGGACAGTCTGGTGCTTTGTTCTTGCAGTGATTAATGTTCAAGACAGTCTGGTGCTTTGTCCTTGCAGTGATTAATGTTCAGGACAATCTGCTGCTTTGTCCTCGAAGTGATTATTGTTCAGGACAGTCTGCTGCTTTGTCCTTGCAGTTATTAATGTTCAGGACAGTCTGCTGCTTTGTCCTTGCAGTGATTAATGTTCAAGATAGTCTGCTGCTTTGTCCTTGCAGTGATTAATATTCAAGACAGTCTGGTGCTATGTCCTTGCAGTGATTAATGTTCAAGACAATCTGCTGCTTTGTCCTTGCAATGATTAATGTTCAGTACAGTTTGCTGCTTTGTCCTTGTAGTGATTAATGTTCAGGACAGTCTGCTGCTTTGTCCTTGCAGTGATTAATGTTCAAGATAGTCTGCTGCTTTGTCCTTGCAGTGATTAATATTCAAGACAGTCTGCTGCTTTGTCCTTGCAGTGATTAATGTTCAAGACAGTCTGCTGCTTTGTTCTTGCAGTGATTATTGTTCAAGACAGTCTGCTGCTTTGTCCTTGCAGTTATTAATGTTCAGGACAGTCTGGTGCTTTTTCCTTGCAGTGATTAATGTTCAGGACAGTCTGGTGCTTTGTCCTTACAGTGATTAATGTTCAAGACAGTCTGCTGCTTTGTCCTTGCAGTGATTAATGTTCAGGAAAAGCTGCTGCTTTGTCCTTGCAGTGGTTAATGTTCAAGACAGTCTGGTGCTTTGTCCTTGCAGTGATTAATGTTCAAGACAGTCTGGTGCTTTGTCCTTGCAGTGATTAATGTTCAAGACAGTCTGGTGCTTTGTCCTTACAGTGATTAATGTTCAGGACAGTCTGGTGCTTTGTCCTTGCAGTGATTAATGTTCAAGACAGTCTGGTGCTTTGTCCTTGCAGTGATTAATGTACAGGACAGTCTGCTGCCTTGTCCTTGCAGTGATTAATGTTCAAGACAGACGTGCTTTGTCCTTGCAGTGATTATTGTTCAAGACAGTCTGGTGCTTTGTCCTTGCAGTGATTAATGTTCAAGACAGTCTGGTGCTTTGTCCTTGCAGTGATTAATGTTCAAGACAGTCTGCTGCTTTGTCCTTGCAGTGATTAATGTTCAGGACAATCTGCTGCTTTGTCCTTGCAGTGATTAATCTTCAAGACAGTCTGGTGCTTTGTCCTTGCAGTGATTAATGTTCAAGACAGTCTGATGCTTTGTCCTTGCAGTGATTAATGTTCAAGACAGTCTTGTGCTTTGTCCTTGCAGTGATTAATGTTCAGGACAGTCTGGTGCTTTGTCCTTGCAGTGATTAATGTTCAAGACAGTCTGGTGCTTTGTCCTTGTAGTGATTAATGTACAGGACAGTCTGCTGCCTTGTCCTTGCAGTGATTAATGTTCAAGACAGACTGGTGCTTTGTCCTTGCAGTGATTATTGTTCAAGATAGTCTGGTGCTTTGTCCTTGCAGTTATTAATGTTCAAGACAGTCTGGTGCTTTGTCCTTGCAGTGATTAATGTTCAAGACAGTCTGCTGCTTTGTCCTTGCAGTGATTAATGTTCAGGACAGTCTGATGCTTTGCCCTTGCAGTGATTAATGTTCAGGTCAGTCTGCTGCTTTGTCCTTGCAGTGATTAATGTTCAGGACAGTCTGGTGCTTTGTCCTTGCAGTGATTAATGTTCAAGACGGTCTGGTGCTTTGTCCTTGCAGTGATTAATGTTCATTACAGTCTGCTGCTTTGTCCTTGCAGTGATTAATGTTCAAGACAGTCTGGTGCTTTGTCCTCGCAGTGATTAATGTTCAAGACAGTCTGGTGCTTTGTCCTCGCAATGATTAATGTTCAAGACAGTCTGGTGCTTTGTCCTCGCAGTGATTAATGTTCAGGACAGTCTGGTGCTTTGCCCTTGCAGTGATTAATGTTCAAGACAGTCTGGTGCTTTGTCCTTGCAGTGATTAATGTTCAGGACAGTCTGTTGCTTTGTCCTTGCAGTGATTAATGTTCAAGATAGTCTGCTGCTTTGTCCTTGCAGTGATTAATGTTCAAGACAGTCTGGTGCTTTGTCCTTGCAGTGATTAATTTTCAAGACAGTCTGCTGCTTTGTCCTTGCAGTGATTATTTTTCAAGACAGTCTGCTGCTTTGTCCTTGCAGTGATTAATGTTCAGGACAGTCTGCTGCTTTGTCCTTGCAGTGATTAATGTTAAGGACAGTCTGGTGCTTTGTCCTTGCAGTGATTAATGTTCAAGACAGTCTGCTGCTTTGTCCTTGCAGTGATTAATGTTTAGGACAGTCTGTTGCTTTGTCCTTGCAGTGATTAATGTTTAGGACAGTGCTGCTTTGTCCTTTCAGTGATTAATGTCCAGGACAGTCTGGTGCTTTGTCCTTGCAGTGAATAATGTTCAGGACAGTCTGGTGCTTTATCCTTGCAGTGATTAATGTTCAAGACAGTCTGCTGCTTTGTCCTTGCAGTGATTAATGTTCAGGACAGTCTGCTGCTTTGTCCTTGCAGTGCTTAATGTGTAGGACAATCTGCTGCTTTATCCTGCACTCACTCACTCTCTCACTACTGCAACAATCACATTTTGTTATACTACTGATACTATTACTACTGATACTACTACTACTGCTATTACTTCTAACATAATTGTACTATGGTAGAGCCAAGTTTCTGTAGGTCTTATCGAAGGAGAGGGCAAAGGAAACTACAGGGTTCTCTGTAAGGTTCTTTAATGTGGGTTCAAAGAACAGGAGAGTGAGGTGACGCCTGAACAGAATGGTCGCCTCACTCCGTCTGACTTTCATACAGTGGTTGCCAGCAGTGATGCCATATATGCATAGGAGATGTATATGTGTACACCGGACCTGTATGTATCACTTATTTACATCTCCCTCCTCCTTCACGCTCGTAGGTCCATCTTGAGTGGGCTTTTTATCTGTAGCCTTGGAGATCTGCGTGGGACCACAGGGGTGTTCTGAATTAAGGACTTTTCCACGTCCGAGCAAGGGACCACAGAGATATGTGAGAGGGAGTCGACACTAGGGAAAGGCACTGAACGTAGGAAGCAATGGTTATGCCACCAAACTCGGCTGCTGGGGAGACGCACTTCGTAATCCCGTGGCCTGCCTCAGTTCATGATTACCCTGACTTCGTCCCAGTAGAGAGATGTCGGGTCCTGAATCCTGACCGTCTGACACTCAGTCTGGGTAGGGGGTGAGCATGAGGTCTGAGAGTGGGCAGGAACATAGTGGACATCCATATGGGATCTGCGGGAACGGCCAGTTAAGTTGGGGCTGTTCCGCAACTCTAGGAGGCCACAGTCGAACTCCTCGCAATGTTGCCTGAAGGAGCCATCTTGAGGACGAGGTGCTTTACTGATTTCACGGCAGCCTCGGCGTGGGTAGTGTGGTGAAGACATACTACTGGCCTGGCCAGATCAAAGGGAGCTAGAACTGGTGGGCTCATGTGCACGGCCTTGACTCGACGGAATGCTTCGTCATGGTCTGCAGTCCAGATGAATGCTCCCTTGGGGCTCATCAGGGGATGTAGGGCCTGAGTTGTATCAGCGATATAAGGGATGAACTCTGTTAGCTGGTTCTCTAACCCCATGAATGAATGGAGGCCAGTCAGGTTGGTGGGGTTTGGGAAGTCCCTTGGTGTCTCCTGACCTCGTCCTGTTGTCGCGTCTGCTCCAAATACTGGACTAGATGAAGCAAGTCTGTGCCAGTGGTAGGATGTGCAATGATTAAAAGGTAATTACAAAATGTGGCAGTGTTGGCTGTGTGCGCGCAGCGGTTTATGGGAGTGGACATCCAGGTGTCGCTGCTCGTCATTCACCAGTGTCACCACCTAGGTCACCTGCCAGGAGTCAGTCATTGTGCTCCTGAGCACTGATGTAGCGGACATGAGATGCTGCCCCTGGTAGTGAAAAACACACACTAACACATGCAACACTGAACTGAACAGCACAACACTTGTAGAATAATGTAGTATACCCTGCTGGCCTGAAGCTGGGAGACGTGTCAGCTTCTTTGTGGTAATGCCAGTCCCTGGGAGACGTATTTTCTTGTCCTGAAACCCAGTAGATAATCACTGTGCCATGTATTATGGTTCCGGGTCATTTCGCCCCGAATCCCGTTCGTCCCGGGTCATGTCGCGCCCGGTGCCGAACGGGAATCGGGGCGAAACTATTTGATACCTGTACTATGGTGGAGCCGAGTGTCTGGAGATCCTATCAAAGGAGAGGGCAAAGGAAACTCCAGAGTTCTCCGTAAGGTTCTTTAATGTGGGTTCAAAGAACAGGAGCGTGAGGTGACGCCTGAACAGAATGGTCGCCTCACTCCATCTGACTTTCATACAGTGTTGCCACGTCTACAGTGGTTGCCAACAGTGTTGCCATATATGCATAGGAGATGTATATGTGTTACAGAATGAATATGTGTACATGTGACCTGTATGTATCACTCATATACTACTACTATTACTAGTAACACTATTAGTACTACTACTAATAATAATAATGCTACTAATACTACTAACACTATTACTACTACTACTACTACTACTACTAACACTATTACTATTACTACTACTTCTACTACATACCTGGCTTATATCATCATTAAGTGCCTATTGCGCCTTGTCTTTTGATACAGAAGAGGGGCTTCCCAGTCCCCTCACTCCATCCCTTTGGGTCGCCTTTTAAGAGCTGCAAGGAATACGTTGGTACAGATAATGCTTTTTACATGAGTTTAAAATACACATTTTTGGTTTGACATGATGTCAAAAAGACAGTAGTTTTGCTTTAATTACACAATTTCTTTAGAATAATGCGATGTGATCTAAATAAGATAAAAAGAGTTCTTTGTTTATCATTATTGTACAAGTTGTTTTGTTAGATGCAGCGCAATGTCTGATTTAACTCGAAGTGTAAGTCATCAAAATTTATAATTTCTCATAAACAAAGGAATATAGATTTTACATGTATTTACATTATATAGTAAAATTATGTTTACATTACGCAAAATTTTAAACACGCAAACACTCCAGTTACGCAATACTTACATAAAATGAGAGTTTACTGTAGCATTCTTGAAGCCACCACCAACATTAATTATAAAGCATTGACAGTTTTGGTAAAGACTTTGTGCTTTTGTATATATCTAAATCATAATAAATATGAGGAAGGTAGAATAAGTTGTATGCATTTAGAGCATTGATTTGAACAAGGCCATGTTAGACACTATCACTAAAAAGTGAACACATAATGTATTATTTTGTTACTTAGAAGAGTATTATATACTTTATTTTTTGGAATGTTGTTTGTTATAATGTCAATATTTAGTCTGATGAGCTCACTCCTAAGGGAACAGATGGCATGAGAGTGTGTGGATAGACCAGTTATTCTCATGGTTATTGATTGCAGTTGGGTATCTGTGTTGCATCTTTCTTGTTACATAAGAACATAAGGAGGCTGCAGAAGGCCAATTAACCTACACATGGCAGCTCCTGTGCACCTAACACTTACCATCTGTTTTCTTAATCCACTGAAATGTCCAACCTTTTCTTTAAATTATCTACTGTCCCGGCACTTACCACATGCTTGCTGAGCTTGTTCCACTCCTCTACTAACCTATTAGTGAACACATTTTGACCTATATGTTGTTAGTGATCCTAATTTTGCTTGTGACTCCTCAGGAACAAGGGAGTGAAGGTTGAACTTGGCATTCCCATGGAGCTTTGGGATGAACCTTCGGCTGAAGTGGCGCACCTCAAGACACAGGTAAGGGTTGCCATCTGCTGCTGATGATGATGATGATGTTGTTGCAATGGCTGATGAGGTTTTTAAAAGGAAATGAAAGTGAGGTTATAAATAATATGGATGAGGTGATCAAAGTAATTTAAGATTTCCATAGAAAATTGTATAGTAGTAATGACAGGCAAAACATTGACCCCAACCAAGAAACAATGAACGTTGAAATTTCTTGGTAAAACACGAGTGAAACACATCATTATTAAAAGGTGAAGATGGCTTATTCATTCACCTAATTGAATGGGCATCAGAATTGATCCTGTATAGACAAACTACTACTAATACATAAGAAAAAAGACATTATAGATGTAAAAAACTCGTCCAATAAGTTTGCTTCCTGTAGTATAGAAGCTTCTTACAAAAGTGTTCATGAATAGGATGAATGCAATGCTACACTCAAATCAACTGAAAGAGTAACAAGCACAGTTCCAAAGTGGTTATTCAACACCTGACCACATCCATGCTATTAATCAGTCAAGTATTAGTAGAAAAACGTGCAGATTACACTAAGCTGCTTTGAATGACTTTCATACACTATGATAGAGTCTTTGACTGAGTACAAACAATAGCAGTTATGAAAGTGGTTGGGCAGTAGTAGGGGTTAGAGGAATTATTTGTGAATCTATTAGAACACACCTACAAGGAAGTACTACTGCCATTATAAAGCTCCATAAGATGAGCGAGAATTAAATACCAATAAACAAGTGTCCGACAAGGCGAGTTGGTCCCACCTTCCTCTGAATGAGTCCAGCTTAGCAAAGGCTGACTGTACTTACATCCGTCCCAGTGTTATACATACATACATTCATTACATACATGTTAGTGTAGTGTAGGGTTTTCTATCAATACATTCAAACTCTTACATTTCCAGTGTGAGGGGTTTGTGGAAGATAATGAGGATGCCATCAGCACGTGGTACTTTGGGGAGCAGCAAGTGAACCTTCAAGAGGACATGTGCAGCAAGGTTGTGGCGCAGCAGGAGTGTTTGTCTCAGCCTTACGGGGAGGACGTGTCGGCCACACCTAAACCATCAGATGCCAAGGGTGACTTTGCAACCACACCCACGGACAGGGACGAACTTTGACCATAGTAAGGGGGAGAGAGAGAGAGATTTCTTACTCCAGTTTCATAGTGATTTGCGAGTAACATCTTAACTGTTCTTTAAAGATTGTATTGTATAGCTCAGCAGTTTGTCCTTTTTTTTCGTGTACGTATTGAAAATCTGCAAAAAGTCTCTTATTTAACGTTTTCAGAATGAATAAATACAATGTTTGGAGAATGGTGATGAGTATGGGGGAAGTGTATGGTGTGGTGTGGCATGTATGAATAAACAGTGTATGAATGGTGTATCTAGAAAAAGTTTAGACATTAGAGATGATGCTGTTGATGGTGATGCTGATTATGTACATATATACGAGTGTGTTTGGACATGGTGTTGACAGTCTGACATTGAAATAACATAAATTGGCAACACTTGAATGATTGCAGACTTTGACAAATGTTGATTAATTGTCTTCTGAGTTTTGTATATTTTTTAAGTCATTGTGTGGAAAGAAAATTAAAACTTCCTAAATAGTTGTACATTATAATCACCATTTTCTTAGGCATCTCCTTAGATATATATTTTTAGATATTTTTATGCAAATATGATGACAAAGCAACACACACACACACACACACACACACACACACACACACACACACTCACACTCACACTCACACTCACACTCACACACACTCACACTCACACTCTCACACACACACACACACACACACACACACACACACACACACACACACATACACAGTCATACACACTCACACACATACAGAAGAAAAAGAAAATTATAAAATTAGCTTCAAGGAAATATTTGAACAAGAAATTGAAAACAAAGTGAGAATGGAAAAAGAAGTAATAAAAGTATTAAAAACTTATGAAAACATAATCAGAGACGCAGCAGAGAAGAAAAAGAATGTAGTAATATATGGATTGAAAGGAAAGGTTATACCTATGAGAATAAAGAGAAGAAGAAACTAGAAGCATAAAGGAAATACTAAAACAACTCAATGATGAAGATGAGGATATTAAATTTGAGGAGGAAGTAATGAGATTAGGTCCATACATTGAAGGAGGTGTTAGACCAATCAAACTGAGACTTAAAACAGACTGCAAGAGAAGAAATCTTAGCTAGGACTTATCAACTCAGGGACATAGTAGAACCTAAAGACGTGTTCATTAAAAAAGTATGAATGAAGAAGAGAAATTTTTTTTAGGAATTGCAGGAAGATGCAAAGCAGAAAATTATGAAAAAACAACAAAGGAAAAAACAAAGTTTTTTGGGAAAGGAAAGGACAAGATAATTAAATGGTACATAAACAACAGATGTTAGAATGAAAAGAATGGAGCAGTTGCAAAAGAGAGTGATGAAATAGAAGTAATGTATACTAATATAGATGGAATAATAGCAAGAAAACTTGAGTTAGTAAAGTAAAAGTAAAGTGAGGACACATGCTATAGCGGCGCGTAACTGCGGGTGCTCCTCTCCCGTTACATAGGCCTTTGAGCCTGTGATAGAAATTAATCCATTACGCCAGAACACAGGGCCACTGTGACATCCGACTTTCCACAGTTTACCTTCCCCAGATTGCCCTAGGTATCTTGGTTAGTAGATATCTAAAAGAGAAGAAACCAGAAATTGCATGCCTAGCAGAAACAAAACTATGTGAGGACATCCAGACTAACATTGAAAATGATAAATATAATATATGGAGCAGTGTTGTCACTCACTAAAATCATAAAAGCCAAGACTGCCTAGTAAAAAAGCCAAGAGAGCTTGAGAGCCACCTAAGAGGTCAGTTATTGTTGGTCTGCGGAGGTGGAGAGACGACAGTGAGTGGAGGAGTGCTATGCGGTGGGAGTGGTGACGAGGAAAGTGTAGTAGGAGGTGTTCTTGGATGTCAGATTATGTAGGGCACCTAGGGCAGTGAGGGTCATCTGTCATGCCCAGCTTGTGTAGGTGGGAGTTTAGGCGGCTCTGTCCAATTCGGAGTCTGGTGACGGTAGTATTAAGGACACGGTTGGGGGAGTAGGTCCACCAGTGATGTCCTTTGTCTTATCTAATGCGTCCAAGTGAGGTGTACTGTAAGGTGTTAGTCAGGTATGTGTCCCAGTGTAGTTTGCAGGCTGTCTGGAGGTTGGTCAGAAAGTCAGTGGTCAGTAGGGAGGTGTATGAGGAAGGGGTGGGAGTGTGCCTCCGCTGCTGCTTTGTCAGCCACTATGTTGCCCATGACGCCCACGTGTGAGGGGACCCACAGAAGGTGGATGGAAAAATTAGGAGAGGATAGCTGGAGAAAAAAGTTATGAATGGTGAAGCAGAGGGAGTGCAAAATGGTAAGTGTTGGTGTGCGTGGTGTTTTGGTGTCCTTGTTGTAATGTTAGTTGTAATTTGGATAATGTTGTGGTCACTGTGTACAGTTGGGATAATTTTGATGTTGTTTATTATGTTGGTGTCATTAGTGAGGATGAGTTCCAGGATGCTGTCCTTCCTTGTACTTGATTGAATTTGTTGAGAGCAGTAGCTCGTTCATGAAGTGAGCAAGTAGTTTTCCTTTCCTCATGTTCATTCCTTCTCTCATAGAACCATGCTCGCTCCAAGTGCTATGTGGTAGATTGAAATCCCCCATAATAATGGTCTCCCTAGTGTGGTTTGCTATTTGAGGACAAGCAGATGTCTTTTCCAGGGAATCTATCATCTCCTGAGGTATGCTGTCTGGGGGGAAGTACACATTTACCATGTTCATTGTTTGGTTGTTGATGGTGACTTCAATGGCAATACTTTCACATGCACTATTGGAGTGACTCAGGAGGGTTTTACTCGGTATGGATTCAGGGATGTATATCATGACTCGTCCATGTGTGCGGCCTTCCCTATCTGTTCTGTGACTGTTGTGTCCCTTTATTTTGATCTCTGAGTCCATGACTGATGGTGTGAGGTGTGTCTCTGATAAGGCAATAATGGTTGGTGTTTCAGCAGCCATGGAGTCTAGGTATGGTATTTTGCAGTGATTTGAGTTAGGGTCTAGGCCTTGTGCATTTGTGTAGATTATTGATAGATGGGGTACATTGGAGGTGGTTTTATCCATTGCACAGATGGCTTCAGTGTGTCCACTTATGGCTTTACCATCCCCATTAAATGGTGTATGGAATTTTGAAGCATCAATATATATTCCTTCATTTGTTGAAACCCCAGATCATCCCTTTGGTTGGTTGGTGCCGGCTGCTGTACATGTTGGGTAGGTGGTGATGAAACTATTTTCCGGTGTTTCTGCTTTTGAGTTTGGGGTTTTGATCGTTTGGTATGTTTCAAATGGGGAAGATTGCAATTATGATTTATGATTAAAGCATTCCCTTCTGTTCCAGGATCCTGTGCATATTGAGGGATGAAGGTACTTGCACCTATAATAGTCGTTCTGCAACATCCGGACCTAATCCATCATATATGAAATCATTGCAATGTGGTGGATGAAAGTTGCACCTACCTTTTCTGTAGTATTTACTTACTCTGGATAAATTATTGGTACTGTTTTGCTGTGTAGTACTTAGTTGTATGCCTAATGGTGGTGTTGGTGTTGTGGTTAGCCTGGCTCGTGGTGGTGATGTTTTTGGGGCCCTGGTTGGTGGTGATGGTGGTGCTGAGGCTTGGGTTGTCCTGCTGGAGCCTGGGTTGTTGGGTGATGAGTGGTGTGGTGGCTGTCATTCCCGGAGTTGGTGTTCTGGTATTCCTCTATCGTGGTGTTATCTATGAGGTTCAGGTTTAGATCTTCAGGAGATACTATGTATCGTACGTACGACTTCATATTTATTATATTTCACAACACCATTAGTCTGTGACGTGTGAGAGACGGGGGAGAGAGAGAGAGATGGGAGACGAGATACTGATAGCTGGCAGCATGTCAAGGACTGATGGCGTGGCAGTGGGTGTGTTGCCTCTGCCCGCTGCTGCAAGCTAGTGATCTCACATGTTTTACTTAAACTCACTGTAACTCCCTTAGTTTTATTTGTATCAAATTTTCAAATCACTGATTCAATATCTTCACACTTTTCTGATCCTGATGGTATGTAACAAGTATATCTATAATATTACATAATTTGTCCTTAGCTGATACAAAGGTAAACTGCAGTGCATCAATGTCCACTCTCCCCATACTCATCTTAATATTTACTCATATTTATTTGATCTTTGTTGTTATCATACTGAGGTACCTAGATCACCTTATTGTACATTATTGATCAACAGCATCATGTTGATCAGTACCCTTTTACAGTTGTGTTCAATTAAGTTACTATCCTTACACACACATCTCTGAAGACTTTCAGCATTTTATTCCAGAGGTATGTACCAGTAGCTTTAGTATTCCTTATTTTATCTACTAGTACTTCCTTCACCAAGCATCATTTCATCAGCGGAAGAGAGGCCTGGACTGGAGGTAGTGTGTGTCGGTTCCCTCTCTTTCAATGAAACTTCATTCAAGGAAATTAAATACCAAACAATCTCTGAAGCCATTACACATAACATAATTTATTGTATAAGAATAAACATTTGGGTATGTTAGAGATGTGAGTTGAAGTGTTGGTAGAAGCCCAGATGGAAACAAAGTTGTGCCTCGTGTCAGCAGCAGTTAAGGTGTTGGATATGTGTACCATGCTTTTGTTAACTCATTAAGTAATTTGAAACACTTCACAAGATTAATAAATACGCATAGCAGATAATTATGACAATAATATAAACAAACAATTGAATAATAATAATTTAAAAAAAACTAGATTGAGAAGGGAACTTAGGCAACTCCAATAGCCTGCTTCAGCTTGATCATCTCTCTTAAATTGTCCTGACTCTCTTGCATGCTGCGCTCCAAATACTCTTTGTTGCTCTGTAGGTTCGTGATCTTCTCATTGCACTTGCCAACCTTAGCCTTCAGGTTCTCTCGCACCATTGGTATATCAGTAAGGAGGAACATGCGGCCTACACTCTCATAAACTCTGGTGCTGTCGCCCAAGCTCTGCAATGCATGAAGGAGTGAGTTAGTCACCAAAACTCTATCCCTCCAGAAACGTCCCTCAATGTGATGACCACAGCAGAAGAGCCTCCACCTCTCCCTATCCATACATTCCCTTGCTTATTCAATCCCTTCCCCTCTGTCAGCAGAGTACCGGCTAAGGGGAAAATAAAAAAAAGTATAAAAAAAATCCTGCTTGTCGCCAGACCCTGTAAAGAGGACAGTAGGAGAATAAAGACATGGGAGGGCAGTTCAATTTAGTATGAGAGGTGTCTTGACACTCCTCTTTTGAAAGAGTTTAAGTCATAGGCAGGTGAAAAAAAAGACAAAGGAAGAGAGTTCCAGAGTTTACCAGTGTAAGGGATGAAAGAGTGAAGATACTGGTTAACTCTTGCATTAGGTAGATGGACAGAATAAGGATGAGAAGACGTAGAAAGTTTTGTTCAGCGAAGTCACGGGAGGGGGGGAGGCATGCAGTTACCAAGTTCAGAAGAGCAGTCGGCAAGAAAATAGCGGTAGAAGATAGATAAAGAAGCAACACATATTCCTTCACCATATCCTTCCATCTTACAACTGTCCTTGTTTTCTTAGGGCTCTCATTTTCACTCATATATCTTTCACAAACTTCACTCATTCATATACACTTTCTTCACAAACTTTTTACTTTTCTTCCTCTCCATATGACCAAACCATCTCAACATTTATTTTCATCCATTCCACTACACCACACTTCCCTCCATTTGCACAAGATTTCATGCCACATTTTTAATACATGCTTTCATTACATAACATCATTTCAGTCATTGAGTCATGGGTTGATACAAAAAATAAAGGTTTCTTGGCCGCACTTGCAATATCAGGCTATAATTTATTCAGTTGCAAAAGATCCCATTGAGCAGGAGATGGGTTACTGCTATACATAAAATCCAGTCTTCACCACTTGTAATTTCAAAAGATTCAGTAGAAAATACAAATGCAATTTACATTCAGCTCAAGCAACATTCACGGAAAATTAAAATTAGTCTTATTGATCGACCCCTTTGAAAAACTAGAGAAAACAGCATCGCATAACCAAAATGATACCAAGATTACGTAACAATCAAACCGTATGAGGAACAACTAGCAGAACTAAATTTATTTCCCTAACTTAAACGAAGGCTAAGAGGAGACTTAATTATAATTTTCAAAATCTTCAAAGGTTATACTAACTTAAACCCAGATGCCTATTTCACAGTGGACCATTCTAACATCACAAAAAACAATGGTTACAAAATAATTAGGAAACACTTTAAAACTAACAAAGCCAAATATTTTCTCTTTAATCGTTTTGTCAATGTTTGGAATGAACTGACTGTACCCTCAAATGTTGTTAACTCAGATAATGTTGAAACCTTAAAAAAATGCCTCAATAATTATTTCATATCAAATCCCCCAGCTGGCACTGTTCTCTTCAGGCTAATTAATCATCTATTTTGTAGTTAGAGAAATCAAACAGCCAAGTAGGGACAAATAGTCTGTTGCTGTTTATATTCCTTTGTAATTGCTTTCACCCTCCCATCTTGTCGTGCTGCATGTTCCTCTCAGATAACTCATTTCCACACCACACACTCTTGACTGCTGTGTCTTATTCCATGTCCAAGTCTCTGATCATACTTCAGTGTTGGCAGGAGAATGCTGTTTTTAAACCATGGAAAAATTTCTTCCTCTCATAACCATTGCAAGTGATCCTATTACACACTTGCCTTTCACAACTCTGTCTTATTTCTCCTTCCATTCCTCCATGTTTGTATCACACTGTTCCCAAATACTTAAACTCTTTCACTTCCTCTATTTTCTCTCTTAGAACTTCCTCACACTTTCCTACTGCTGGCACACTCACCCTATAAGTGCATTAAAGTCAATAACCTCTACTTCCCTCCTTTCAAACACCATCACCTTAATTTTCCCAACATTCACTTTTGGCTTCTTTCTCGTACACACACTATAAAATTCATCCACCACTCTCTGAAATTTCTCTTCACTCTCTGCAAACAAGACAGTATCATCTACAAACAAGCATGCCACCCCCGTCCAACCCATTCCATTAATTTTCAGTCTTACACCTACATTCTTCACTTTAATTTTGATTTCTCTCATACACCCATCTATAAAAATAATAAATAGTCATGGCGACGTCATACATCTTTGTCTCACTCCTGTAGGAAAACTCTCTTTCAGCTCACCATCCACCCTCACACATGCACTTGCCTCAATAAAAATTGTCTTAATTCCTCCCAGTAACTGTCCTCCAACACAATAAATTTTCAGAACATTACAGAGCTTCCCTATCAACTCTTATCACATGCATTTTCTAGATTCATGAATGCTACATAAAATGTGTCACCTTTCCCTAAGTACTGCTCTAACATAATTTTAATTGCAAATATCTGGTCCACACAACCTTTTCCTTTCCTAAGTCCTCCCTGCTCCTCGCTAATCTTCACTTCAATTACTTCTATCAGTCTTTCTGTCAAGACTCACACACACTTTCCCTGGCACACTAAGTAAACTTATCTCTATAATTATTACACTCATCTTAAGTAAAACCACCAAAACTCTGAATCTAAAAAGTCTTGTCTCTCATCTGTCTCCTGAAGTTTCCTTGAAGAAATTCATATCACTATCATAATCAACTTATTCTGATATAAGCAACAAAACATGATCCACCAGACTAATTTTTTTTTCTATTGAGCTTTTAAAATTTCTTTGGAGTAGCAAGTTCAAGGCCTTGCCAATTTAGTTTTCAGTGTGTTTACATTAGAGTAAAAGTGAAAGAAAGTAATAATGTCTGCCTGATGCCCCCATCCACCCTACCTGAATTTCCTTGTCTGTCAGCTGGGCGTGGACAATCTGTTTCTTTAAGCTCTCCACCTGCACATCAGCAATACGCAGCTTCTGGTTAGTCTCCTGCATCTTCCCTTGCAGCTCCATGAAAGCCTGAAAAGACACCATCATCACCATCACTCCCTCTACTTCTTCACTTGGTATTTTAAGTAGTGGACTGCAAACCAAAGTGAAAATGAACTGTGACAGCCTAGACTTTATTTATTAGTGGTAATATTTTAAGTCATGTTACGAGTCATTACAATCTCAAGTGATGATATAAAAGAACTAATACCCAATTATTTATTTATGTAGTGATTTCATGTATTTAATTTTTTTGTCTTTCCTCAAGTACCAAGTGAAATTTCAAGTGCAACCCAAGTGAAAGTTACATGACGAACTAGTAAGTTTTAATCTTATTACATAAATTTTGAAATCAGATTTTCATGTTTTTTGGTGTGATAAACATATTTGATATCAACTTCTGGAAAAAAAAAATGTTCACGACACTCCTTCCCCTTGATGGATAACAAGTCCTTAAAGCAAAATGAAATATAGAATAGCCACACCATCATTTAAACATGAACACAAACACAACACTTCTACTATCTTCTATGCAGGGTCTGGCGACAAGCTGTTTTTTTTTTTTTTTTTTTTTTTTTTTTTTTTTTTTTTTTTAAGCCAGTGCCCTTTAAATGAAAAAAAAAAAAAAGTGCTGCTTCACCACGCACCCCAACACTGTCTCAACACACTGCCTCACAACTTGCTCTTCACTCATGAGTCAATGCTAATTAATTAATTTAATTAATTTTCAAATAACTTTTATATTTGTTATCTAATTTCTATTGAGAACCAAGTCTAAGGGGTAGCTCTCGTTAAGCCAAGCAGATCTATTTGGTCAATTACCTAACTCGGTGGGATTATTTATTCTTCCTTTTAATCAACTAGTGTCATAGTACTCTGTTGTCTTACATATTGTTATGCATTATGTATATAGCTACCTAGTTTGAGGGATTTTATTTATGTATATTCTGAAGGTGGAGAAGTCATATACATGGATCTTCAGAAGGCATTCAATAAGGTTTCTAATGGATGTCTGTTGAAGAAACTGGCTGGATATGGAGTGGATAACATTATTCCTTATTGGAAGGTGACAGCGAGTCCAAGTGAATAGAGTGTTCTCAAACTGGAGATGTTGGAGACGAGTGGAATAGCACAAGGAAGTGTTCTTTGCCCAGTGCGTTTCAACATTTACATTAATGATCTGCATAACCCCATAAAAATGACATCTAGTTGTTTATTGACAACACAATAATATACCGTGAGATTAGAACTGAAAAAGACAGATATCCTTCGGACAATTTCCAGTTTCACCCAACCAACGATCTTCTGATGTGCCTTATGTTTTTCTGGTGATACATGTAGTGCTTAGGTTAGGTTAGAAAAACAAGGCGCATCAGAAAATCGTTGATTGGGTGAAACTGGAAATATACCATATTATCTACAGAGGCAGGATGAATGAGAAGTTTTATTGCAGATAACTACTATAATCTTCCAAATCTTAACATAGATTCCTGGTGGGGCAGAATCCACTATTCCCATGGGTCCAACGCTGCCTGTCTATATGAACTAGCCAGTTAGAGCTTGATGTACATAAATAAAAGGCATAAAATGCTTTAACGAAATTTGGTAGAGTTGGACCCATGGGAATACTGGATTTGGAAGACTATAAGGCAAGGCAAGTAATGATGGACAAGCATCTGACATTCAAGGAACATATACAGGAGTTAATAAAGCCAACAAAATCATGAGGATGGTGAGGACATTTAAATATCTAGATATGCCTACATTCAGTACCATATTTAAGTGTATCATACGTCCTTATATGGAATACGCCCATTGCTTGCCTGGTCACCTTACAAGGACTTCAGGACAATTGAAAAAAAAAGAAGCCAGGAGCTGCAGCCTGCACATTGTGGTTTGAGTTTGACCAAATATATTCCTCACGGTACCAGGAGCTTACATTCACCTCACACATTTAGCTCGAACACCATAGAGATCCAGAATATGGCTGGGAATTGAAGTGGCATCTTCGTACTTTCCTCAATTCCGTGTGGGCGTGACAATGAGTAAGGAACACACACACACACACACACACACACGACAGGTAGCTAGTTATGTAGTGGATTCACACCTTTTTCAGCTCTTGATCAGGCTCTCCCTTGGACATGTTGCGTGTAGCTGATGAAATGATGGAATGGAGAACAAAGAGACAGACAGCTGACCCACACAGACCTACAGTCCACACCTTGCTGCACACACACACACTCACTGATGCCAGAACACGGCCACCCATCAACCCTCGACCACTGGCAAATTAATGTATATATACCTATGTAGAATGCGGAAGAAAAGGGCAAACTAAACTATGAAATATTATTGAAAAACTAATAAGTATAACTGTAAATCCTATACATGTATAACTCACTAATCTACCAGCAAAATAACGAGAGAAACGGTACATGTGGGATAATAATTTTTTGTTTATATGTTAGTGTTATATTTTCATAGGAAAGGTGAATATATATATATATATATATATATATATATATATATATATATATATATTAGTGCCCGATTTTTATATTTATGTCTATTTATTATGTGTATTTTACTCCTGAAATATCGTATGCTGGTAACAGTGATGTTAGACCGACCTCTATAAATAATGATTCTCTATTTCTATCGGTGCAAAGATTTTTAAAACACTTATTATTATTCATTAGTCTTCAAGTGTGGCATGTATTTTTAAGTTTATTAATTTATGCATAAAAATATGTAAATAAGGCACATTATCTTCATGGCGAATATTAAAAGGTTAAATATGGGTGTGGGTTTACCACACATTAATACAAACAAATAAATAAATAAACACTCGTATTTGGCGATTCAATTCATAAAATGTATTGTAAGGTGCGTGCGACGAGGTCAATGAGGGAATATCTATTTTGTGTGTATCTATACATCTTTTTGGAGAGAGAGAGAGAGAGAGAGAGAGAGAGAGAGAGAGAGAGAGAGAGAGAGAGAGAGAGAGAGAGAGAGAGAGAGAGAGAGAGAGAGAGAGAGAGAGAGAGAGAGAGAGAGAGAGAGAGAGAGAGAGAGAGAGAGAGAGAGAGAGAGAGAGAGAGAGAGAGAGAGAGAGAGAGAGAAAAAAGAGAGAGAGAGAGAGAGAGAGAGAGAGAGAGAGAGAGAGAGAGAGAGAGAGAGAGAGAGAGAGAGAGAGAGAGAGAGAGAGAGAGAGAGAGAGAGAGAGAGAGAGAGAGAGAGAGAGAGATGTAACGTAGAATATAAATTACATAATCCAGTATGAATGAAAACATTAATAGAAGTATGATTTAAGGGAAGAAAAAACAACTTGAAGATCGGTTCACATTGGTGATTGAGGAGAGAACTTATTATTAAGCATTTAATCTCGATTCCTATGAATTTTTCCAATAGTTGCTGTTTTCATATTTGTGTAGGTGGCCTTTTGCAGCCTCCTTATTTTCTTATGTTCTTATACCACTATATATATATATATATATATATATATATATATATATATATATATATATATATATATATATATATATGTATATATATGGCATATGTAGTACGTTACGTTATAAGTATCTATACATGAATCAGCTTTCCTAAATATATCAATCCTCATAAAACGTAAGTATAAAGGCCACTATAATAACTGCTTAGAAAATATAAAGCCATCTTTGATTCATCCTTATACAATGACCAAAAGGTCACTCAATCCGCCTTAATTATACTTGATCGAGTTTAGTGATTATCGATCGATTTACTTTATTCTGACAAATGATAACGAATAAGAAGGAAGAATATAACATAATGCTGTAGTGATAAAAAGTAAATAAATAAATCAATAAATAAAAGGTACGTGACAGTAGCATTGATCAAAGGCGTGGTTGGCTGAAACGACTTTTTTTTTCCTTTTTCTTTTTTGGTCTGTGCGTGTAAAATTTCTTAATCAAGTTACCAACATCGTTTCACTATATATAATATAATCAACTAATCCTTGTATGATGATGATGGTGAGGGTGCAGGAGGAGGGTGAGCGTGCTGTACTAAAAAAGGCAAATGTTGGGGGAGTGGATAGGATATAAATAGCACGAGAAGGAAATAAAAGAGACCCATGTTTTGACACACACAGGAAGAAGGAAGGAAGGGTTTTACCATCCTGGCATAACTAGAACCAACCAAGGATGACGCTGCAGGCCACATAGGAAGCATAATCATGTCATACACTTAATTAACGTAAATAAAGGTACACTAGATAGATCATGATCCATTTTGGGAAGCGAGAAATTATTTGAGTCCTACAGGAAGAAGAGAAGGTATTACCACTCTCCTGTTACTCTACTCAAGCTGCATAACCTATAACAAGCATAATTATGTCATAACAAAGAGATATATAGAGTGAATGAACGTAAATAAAGGTATAGACTACACCCTGGTCCATTTTCAGTAGTGTACCGGGACACCAACAGATGGAGGCAGCTGTGCAATCAATCCCAAAACATGAAGTGGCCCTGAGCGGCTGAGGTGCTGCTGCCCTGTGTCTGTGTGTGGCGACTGGACTTAACCAACTATCACCACCATGGGGACTTAAATATCGCGTCTGTTTTGGATATCAGAGGACAACGAAAGTGGCAACGAAAGGAAACATGTCTGGAAAGGGGGACAAAGATGGTGAGTGTATATATATGTGTGTATGTGTGAGTGTGTGTGTAGGTGTGTCTGTGTCTGTGAGAGGTGTGTCTGCAGTCTTTCCTCTTCTGTGTCATGGCCAGCTGATAAGGCCTCACCGGATGCAGCTTGAGATTAGGAATATTGAATAAAATGTTGTGAGTTTCCCTTCCCTCGGGCCAGTCGTATTGCCAGTGAGGTAAGGGGAGGATGGGCGGGGTGGGGTGTGGGCGTGGTAGTTATGGAGGGACGAGGGAAGGAAACACAAGGAGGAAACCTATATTAGTACTACTTCTTCACGTCAAGTCATAGTATGGAAGGGGAAAATGCAGCTAACTTGAAGGAAACTGGGATTGATATTAGACAGGGGAATGAAGCTAACTTGGATACACGGAGGAAACTTATTGTGTTATTATTACTACTACTATTTTTCTTTTCCTGCCCTGACTGCTCGTATTTACACTCATTAACGCACGTTCACCCCATTTAAAGTAAGGGGCAGACAAGCATGATGTATATGGTATTCATTCTCCCTTGTCATTTAATTAAGCTGATTACTGTATTGAGCTAAATTTTACCTTAAGTACTCAATAGTTTTATGTCTTTTTACTGTATGGTATGTTTTTAATTTGTTTAGTGTGTGTGTGTGTGTGTGTGTGTGTGTGTGTGTGTGTGTGTGTGTGTGTGTGTGTGTGTGTGGGGAGGGTAAAATGATAAGGTTGCAGGGTATAATGTAGTGAATGTATAGAAAGGCACAACGTTCGCTAGTGTGATATATTATAGAGTAGTGTCATGGATATAGGTATTGTGAATGTATTGATAATTATTAATGTAGTCTATTATACTGTATTGCCTAACTGAGTCAAGGATGTTTATTATTCTTCATATTTTGTCTATTTATCTATATTTATTGATCTTTATTTATGTATTCATTGATTTATATATTTATTAACATCATTACAAGTGAAAAGTTTTTATTTAGGATGTCACTCAATTCATATTCATTAGGTATATTGAAGTTGTATTTTGTTTTTATTAGCTATGTATAAAGTTATTAGACCACGTTGTCATGGTGTTGGTGGGAGCAATGACAGAGGATACTTGTGTGGGAACTGCAACCACGAATATAAAGTACGAACCTGGATGTAAAGTAAAGGTTATAAGTATCACTAAGTTTAAACAATAAGAGGAAGGCAGTGTGATAGTTATTAGAACATATTCTTTGCTGCTAGACTCGTTTATATAATTACCTCTTACAGTGATTTAATAGTTATTACATAATTATTCTACTGTAGTAAGATACAGCGAACTTTTGCTTTAGAATGCAATGAAGCACTACACATTTACACTTCAGCAGAGAATGGGTGAGGAGGATGAGGAGATGAGGAGGAGGATATTGCAGATGTGAGAGGATGATCTTATGTCAAATGGGAGGATAGTGTGAGAGTACGGAGAGAGGGAAGGTAGGAGAGTGAGAAAAATGGATTATACAAAGATGAGGTGCATGGACATTACCTAATACAGATTCCTCTATGACATCCACTTTATTGAAGGGATAACATGCAGGAAAGAATAATAGATAGCTGGATAGACAACTTCTTTGCAGCCTGTCATTAGATTCACAAAGGAAGATGTAGATTCAGGCTGAGTCTCTCACCGTCTTGGCAGAACTATGAATATACGTAATGAAGGTGATGTTGCTGATTATTTTGGGAATCAGTCCTATGTACTGAAAAGAATATATATATATATATATATATATATATATATATATATATATATATATATATATATATATATATATATATGAGAGAAGCAATTGAAATGAATATAACATGAATAATTGTCCCTATATCAATTAGAATTCTTGGACAAATGAAAGATTATTGGTATGTGATTGCAGGAAACACATTAAAAATATATGTAAAGTTTAGCGGTAATTGTGTCAAGCTGCTTTTTTGTATCACCAATTGACAAGGTACAAATTATCTGCCGCTGGAACTTGAGAAACAAAGTATGAAGGTAATGTACAAAACCTTAGTGAAGCCAATATTGTTTTGAGTGATGATGCCTGTGCCGAGCAACTCTACACAAAAACAAATAGACATACCTAGATAATACTAAGGGAAGCAAGCAAGCAAGCTAAACGTACTCCAGTAGTAATGCCGATGGTGTTAATGTTATAGTAAAAATTAACGCACACATACACACACAAGACAAAAAATTTACGCACACAAGACAGAAAAAATTTATCCACACATACGTACACAGACAAAAAATTTATGCACACATACACGCACACACATGAAGCATTTACACACACACACACACACACACACACACACACACACACACACACACACACACACACACACACACACACACACACACACACACACACACACACAGACATAAAATATTTACACCACATACACACAAACAGAAAACATATTGTACCTGTAATTATGTGCTTGTCCAGTCGAGATATTTACTTTGAAGGTAGTACAGTAGTATATTCCATTTCCTTCCATTATCTCACATTAGCAGAATCTTTAAATGGTAGATATTGATATGGAGACTGTCACTCTTATATTAACATGGATGGCCCACTAACTCAACCCTTGACCCACCAATCTAATACCAAGGCAGGAATGTTACCAGTCAGGGCAAATATTAGGGACTCTAGCCGCTAAAGTGGGTTATTTTGGTGTTTGTCTGAATGTCATCACCATTATTGTCATCATCATTATCATCATCATTATCACCATCATCGTCAATGTTTTATAATGCTACTAGGCATTACATATTACCTTTGAATGATGTGGAAAATGTTCAAGTTATGATCAATACTATTTCTCTTACCAAGCACATCAACACAGGTACATAGATAATTATGTCATATTAATTTTATAGACAATGCTTTTATGTGCATTCAAAAGAAAAAAAAGGGAGAGGCAACATCATTGTTTTTTTCAGTAGCTATACATATTTAATTATCACTTTTTTTTCCTGCTCTTCTCATGATGTCTGCCTTGCAATTATGGAGAAAGGCAGATTTGTATGAAATAAATTATCATCAACATCATACTTATCATTATCATACTCATCATTGTCCTCATCATCATCGTCATTATCATCACTGTGGTCGTTCTGGTCCTTTCTGGCTATTTATACTGTGTTGACCAAACTGCTGCTGCTGCTGCTGCTGCCTGTCATTTCCTGGGTTTTATAAGGATCAGGTTCATTACTGATACTGAATCAAAGCCTTGTTTGTGTTCAGTTTTGTTGTTATTTTTAGTGTTGTTGTTTAAGTTTTTTTTTTTTTTTTTACTACTACTACTACTACTACTACTACTGCTACTGCTGCTACTGCTACTGCTACTGCTACTGCTACTACTACTACTACTACTACTACTACTACTACTACTACTACTACTACTACTTCTACTTCTACTTCTACTTCTACTACTACTACTACTACTACTCCCACCACTACTCCCACTACTACTACTACTACTACTACTACTACTACTACTACTACTACTACTACTACTACTATTACTACTACTACTACTACTAATACTGCTATGTATTAACCAGGATGGGGAGCCCTTTGGTGGCAGCTTTGTGATTGTGTTGGTTAGTGTAGTTGCTGTGAATCCGTTGTTGTTGGATTGGAGCACCATGCAAGGCCTGATCTTATCCACCGCACTGCCACCCCAGCACATGCAACACCACCAACGGTAAAGTTCATGCAAGGCTAGGAAGGGTAGGGAGCAGATTTTAATCCTCTTACCTTGTTTGTATAAAGAGGAGCTGACCAGACGTGTCTTGTGGTGTGGTGTGGTTTGGGCTGGTGTGGTGTGGTGTAGTGTGGTGTGGTGTGGTGTGGTGTGGTGTGGTGTGTTGGGGATCAAACTAGCAGTGGTGTTGTGTTATATTATTGTCCTTTCTTCTTCTTCTTCTTCTTCTTCTTCTTCGTGGTGGTGACTTTGGGATGGAATATAATGGATGGATGTGTGTGTGTGTGTGTGTGTGTGTGTGTGTGTGTGTGTGTGTGTGTGTGTGTGTGTGTGTGTGTGTGTGTATTAGTGGTTCCTTATTAGAGTATGTATTTATGTACTTCTATCAGTCTGTCTTTATCTCAAACACCATATCACATACACTGTATTTGTATGTCTTTTTAAACTGATTCTCCACTTGTTGTATCGATCTGTTTGTTGGTGTCTATCTCAAAACTTGTTCATGTGCTTACCCTTCACTCCTCCTCTTCCTCCTCCTCCTTTTCCTTTTCTTTTACTCCCCATCTTCATAGAGAGAGAGTTTCATCTCCACTGTTGCACTTATTGTGCACTGCCATGCACGGTATTTATTTTCCTTGTGATGTCTTTGTTTTATAAGGGAATTAAAGCTAAAGGAAATGTTATCTATTATGTATTGGAATATTATGTTGTAAGTGTTTGTGTTTTGTTTTGGTTGAGGTTGAGTTAAGTTGAGGGTAGAGGTTGAGGTTGAGGTGAGGTTAGGTTGAGTTGAGGTTAGTGGTTAGAGGTTGAGTTGAGGTTAGTGGTTAGAGGTTGAGTAGAGGTTAGAGGTTTAGTTGAGGTTAGGTTGAGTTGAGGTTAGGCTTAGTTGAGGTTAGAGGTTGAGTTGAGGTTAGGTTGAGTTGAGGTTAGAGGTTTAGTTGGGGTTAGGTTAAGTTTTGGTTAGGCTTATTTGAGGTTAGAGGGTTGAGGTTGAGGTGAGGTTAGGTTGAGGTTAGGTCAAGTTGAGTTGAGGTTAGAGGTTGAGTTGAGGTTTGAGATTAGAGGTTGAGTTGAGGTTAGGTTGGTTCAAGATGGTGATTTCATAATACTCATCTGGTCTCATGCTGCTGATTTGAAGTGGTTGTTGTTAGGAATGAATATGACAGCACCATGATATGCAGGTTAGGTTAGGTTAGGTTATGTGTTAAGTGATGTAGTACCATTCATTGTTCTTATTCACTTGTATTGTTGTATTCTTTGTTTTATGATGAGTAGCATTTAGTATAGTGCGTTATATCTTGCATTCAATTTACATCTCATGACCAATTTCTTCCTCCTCTTGTATTGAATAATTGTTGTTTTCATTCACTGTTTTCACTCACTGTCACTCACTTTTCATTCACTGTTTTCATTCACTTTTCACTCACTGTTTTCATTCACTGTTTTCATTCACTTTTCACTCACTGTTTTCGTTCACTGTTTTCATTCACAGTTCATTCACTTTTCAGTCACTGTTTTCATTTACTGTTTTCATTCACTTTTCATTCACTGTTTTCATTCACTGTTTTCTCTCACTGTTTTCATTCACTGTTTTCTCACTGTTTTCATTCACTGTTTTCTCTCACTTTTTTCACTCACTGTTTTCTCTCACTGTTTTTACTCACTGTTTTCACTCACTGTCACTCACTGTTTTCAATCACTGTTTTCTCACTGTTTTCATTCGCTGTTTTCACTCACTGTTTTCACTCACTGTTTTCACTCACTGTTTTCATTAACTGTTTTCACTCACTGTTTTCATTCAGTTTTCACTCACTGTTTTCACTCACTGTTTTCATTCACTGCTTTCATTCACTGTTTTCATTCACTGTTTTCAATCACTGTTTTCACTCACTGTTTTCATTCACTGTTTTCAGTCACTGTTTTCAGTCACTGTTTTCAGTCACTGTTTTCACTGTCTGTTTTCACTGTCACTCAGTGTTTTCACTCACTGTCATTCACTGTTTTCACTCACTGTCACTCACTGTTTTCATTCACTGTTTTCATTCACTGTTTTCACTCATTGTTTTCATTCACTGTTTTCATTCACTGTTTTCACTGTCTGTTTTCACTGTCACTCAGTGTTTTCACTCACTGTCATTCACTGTTTTCTCTCACTGTCACTCACTGTTTTCATTCACTGTTTTCTCACTGTCATTCACTGTTTTCACTCAATGTTTTCATTCACTTTTCACTCACTGTCACTCACTGTTTTCATTCACTGTTTTCTCTCACTATCATTCACTGTTTTCTCTCACTGTCACTCACTGTTTTCATTCACTGTTTTCTCTCACTGTCACTCACTGTTTTCATTCACTTTTCTCACTGTTTTCACTCACTGTTTTCACTCACTGTCACTCACTGTTTTCATTCACTGTTTTCTCTCACTGTCACTCACTGTTTTCATTCACTGTTTTCACTCACTGTTTTCACTCAGTCACTCACTGTTTTCACTCACTGTCCCTCACTGCTTTCATTCACTGTTTTCATTCACTGTTTTCATTCACTGTTTTCTCTCACTGTCACTCACTGTTTTCATTCACTGTTTTCATTCACTGTTTTCACTCACTGTTTTCATTAATTGTTTTCATTCACTTTTCACTGTCACACTGTTTTCATTCACTTTTCACTCACTGTTTTCATTCACTGTTTTCTCACTGTTTTCATTCACTGTTTTCACTCACTGTTTTCATTCACTGTTTTCACTCACTGTTTTCATTCACTGTTCATTCACTGTTTTCTCACTGTTTTCATTCACTGTTTTCACTCACTGTTTTCACTCACTGTTTTCACTCACTGTTTTCATTAACTGTTTTCTCTCACTGTTTTCACTCACTGTTTTCATTCACTGTTTTCACTCACTGTTTTCATTAACTTTTCTCTCACTGTTTTCACTCACTGTCTTCATTCACTGTTTTCACTCACTGTTTTCATTCACTATTTTCTCTCACTGTTTTCATTCACTGTTTTCACTTTCTGTCACTCACTGTTATCACTCACTGTCACTCACTGTTTTCACTCACTTCATTCACTGTTTTCACTCACTGTCACTCACTGTTTTCATTCACTGTTTTCACTCACTGTCATTCACTGTTTTCATTCACTGTTTTTATTCACGGGGATGAAACTCTTGAAACTTAATCTGAAAATTTCCACATCAAGTTGAAAGAATATACGAGTATTAACCCCCCAAAAATATTGCGGACAGATCACCAATTTGCATCTTGGTGTTAAGGAAGGAATGGTTTGGTAACATGTAGGACAAGCGATTAATAGTAAAAAAGAAAGCAAGGAATGTAACACACGACAAGAAAGAGTTGTTAGTGTGACGTCAAAGATAACACAACTGACATAATAACAGTTAATTGATATAAGGAGATTTGATAAGCAGTTATCACAATCTTCACTACATGAGCAATACCATTATGAGTCTCTATAGCCAGTACAGCAGAGCACAGAGTAAGGAGGAGTGTTGTGTGTGTTGAGGTGTGCAGATGCAGGGAGGCACCAAACACAGGAGTAAAGGTGAACACATGATGATGTGTAGAGGAGAGCAAG
>JAXIVD010001966.1:52342-54842 GCA_036785275.1 Cancer borealis | reverse complement strand
CCCAGAGTGGGTCCCACGATCATGCCCAACCCGAAGCAGGTCTCGAGGCAGGCGAAGGTGGCGCCCACGTTCTCTGGGAATTCCTTCGCAATGATGCTGAAGGAGGCGGTGAGGAAGCCGGAGTTGCCCATCGCTTCAATGATGCGGACGGCGAAGGAGAGGCCAATGAAGGCAGTACAGTTGTTGATACGGTCCAGAAAGCCGAACAGGATGCAGGTAGTTGCGGTGGTGAAGATGCCGGCGTTAAACATGAATTTAGGGCCAATCTTGTAGAGGTAGTTACCGTAGATGGGACTAACGATGAATACCGTCAGCTCGAAGATGCCAAACACGAACCCGTACTGAGTCGGTGTTGCTCCCTTAGACTCAGCCATTATTGGGTAGAAAGGGGCCTGAAGGGAGACGCAGACGGCGCTGCAGAAGTCGGCGATGGCGAAGACGATGAGGGTGAGCCATTGTTGACGCGTGTAGGCCATTTTGAGGGTGAGGTGTGCTTAACTGGCAGACGAAGGCGGGAGCAAAGAGGCAGAAAGAGGCAAGGCGGTGCAAGTGGAAGAGGAGAAGATCGACCACTGTGACCACCCTTGCTCCCGGGCGAACTGCAATCAGTGAGTGCCCGCCCAGCTTATATGGCCGAGGACACGGTGGGCAGCGGACACCGCCACTAGGGTTGCCAGCTACCACGTGGCGGAGTGAGGCGTCACACCAGATACCGGCTGGTGACACCGAAACCACCTCGAGTTGGGCACTGTGGCGGCCACACCACTGTTCCAACCCTTACTTTCACGAGGACGAGACACAAGGGACACACGAAGGAACAATAGAAAAAAGTGTTGTACAGGGTGAGGCAGTCGGGTAAGCCAGTCAAGTCCAGCCTCGCCGGCCCCCACCCGAGGCAGGCCCTGGCAACAGCCTGGCCGACGCCGCCTCTCTACGTTTCTCGCCAGGCCTGAGTAAAAACTTGAGGCTCCAATAGGATAGGTCCTAATCACTAAGGCCGAGGACGGCATGCGCAAGCTGTCGCGAAGCGGAACACCTCTATGACCATCTTCATCACTACTACTACAGGCATCGTCACCACTAACATCACTACCACCACAACCACACCACCATCATCCTCACCACTATCACCATCACCAAACCACCATCACCATTATTAGTGCCACCACCACAACCACAGCCACCTTGATCACTGCTAAGGCACCATCATCACTGCACACACCAGCACCTCACCACCACTTTCACCTCTACTACTCAACGCACACCACCATTACTAACACCACATCTACCACAGTGGAAAAGCTATGAGGCAGGGCACGACAGGGCAGGGCAGGGTAGGGCACGTGCCACACCAAAACAATCCTATGCCTCCTCCCTTTACCCTTTATTCTACTTCCATATTAAAAAATTACCTCTAATCCAATAAGTATATTCCTTTGTCTTAGAATTCACAGCCACTTAAAAACACGCAGTCCTACACGAATTTGAAAAGAGTTAAAGTAATGAAATCTTGCTTAGTAGAATAAAACACCATACCAGTCCCTTCGAAGTTAGTCTGTTACGCCACAAGTTCGCTGAGTCTTCGATGGCGATGCAAGTTAGAGGACGTGACTGTTAGGGGCGATGTTAAATAATCCTTTATGCAAATATGCTAATAAAAACCCTATGCCAATCTCATAAAATAAAAAGAATATTACACAAATACAAGAAGGATAATAAAGAAATGCTAGAAATAAGGTAAAGAAAAATCAGATTAAAAATATTAATTAATTGATGTATTGAGCGTTCAGGATACAATTGTGTGCATGTTTTTGTTGAGAAATGTTTGATTATATAACTGATTATCTACCACATTTACCTCCACCACTATCACAACCCCTACCATCACAACAATCACAACTATATAGCAGATACTACCAATAACCTTCCATATCACCAACACTACTACGACCACCACCACCACCACCACCACCATCACCACCACCACCACCACCACCACCACTACTTCACCATGACCTCACTTACCCAGTCTGCTCTGCGTCAGGTGAAGTGGCAGGTGGTAGGAGACGACACAAGCTCTCTCTCTCTCTCTCTCTCTATCTCTCTCTCTCTCTCTCTCTCTCTCTCTCTCTCTCTCTCTCTCTCTCTCTCTCTCTCTCTCTCTCTCTCTCTCTCTCTCTCTCTCTCTCTCTCTCTCTCTCTCTGGGTAAATATCTCCAAAACTAACTCAACCGTGACTTACTTCCACTGTTTGCATTGTCTGAAAAAGAGAAAGATAGGAAGGAAAAGAGGGATTAGTTTAACTTTCTCTCCTTCCTTGTTCGTAATTTATATTCCACTTCCTCCTTCTCCACGTCGTCTTCTATTTTTTATTTTATTTGTTGCTGTTGTTACTGTTGTTGTTGTTGGTCATCTTCCTTCTCCTTCTACTCTTCCTCCTTGTCTTTTATCTCTATTTGCTTTTAATCTTCTTCTTCGCTATTGTTGTTATTATTATCAT
>JAXIVD010001966.1:37342-44842 GCA_036785275.1 Cancer borealis | reverse complement strand
CACACACACACACATACACATACACATACACATACACATACACATACACACACACACATACACACACACACACACACACACACACACACACACACACACACACACACACACACACACACACACTTGGGGTCATTAAATCGACCGTCATGTTGTCGTTTAGTTTAATATACATTTATATATATATATTTATACGTAACAAGTAACAAATATAAATAAAATCTGCACTTTTTGAGCAAATAATCACATTTCACGCGTCTCTGAGCCACCGCGACACACACGGGCTCGGAGTGCTGCACTCAAGTTCTAAATGGCCGCGCCGTGCCTTGAATCAATGGTGGGCGGGCTGTGGGCAGTATCCTGATACCAGCGCCGCCATACAGTGGTTGAGTTCCTCAGGTCACCGCAGGCTGCACCAAGGATCCCGCCGGTTATGGGGATGTGTGCCCTCCGCCGGCGTCCACCGTCCCCTGCACACAGTCAGGGGACAGGTCACCGCGGGGAAGTACGACTCATGGAAGGGTGCCAAGGTTCTCTCGAGAAGATCCTGCGCTTCCATAGGTGGAGTCGTCATCGTCGTGGCCAGGTACAATCAGACTCTGTTGTTCGGTTTTGGTATGTGCAAGACTCTCATGCACGGGCGGATATATCGTCTCAGATTGCGAGGAACAGCAGTGGTAGAAGCCCGTGGTGACGGCCACCACCACATGCAGTGCTGCCACAATCACCGTGGACCAAGCGAATCCGATGTAGTCCATGAGGACACCACCGGCAGACGGTCCGATGAAGCAGCCAAGGGCAAAGGTTGAAGTCCAGATGCCAGACACAAGGCCGTAGGTGCCCAGGTCATCTGGAAAGCCGTGTGCTAAGGCGTCGCGGTGGGCCCCGGCGAAGGTGGAAACGAGCACGGCGCCAAAACCAATGCCGTGGATGATAAGTGAGACTATGCAGAGGGCGAGGCTGAGCTTCAAAGGCAGGAAGGGCATCGGTCCAATGAAGGTGAAAGCTAATGCAACCACCACGGCGCCGAAGGTGATGAGCGTGCGGGGTGACAAGTACTTGTCGCACATCATGCCCCAGAAAGGCGCCAGCAACGCGTACGTGGACCCGTTAAGGATGAACATGAGTCCCATTTGAACGGGCGTAAGGGAAAGGGGACGCAGGTGGGGCTCCAGCGTGGCCTGCAGGAAGCCGATGCTGATGGAGGCGGAGATGATCGCGATACACGCCAGGGAGATGGATGGCACCTTGATGGCGGCGAAGAAATTACCGCGACTTGCCTGGGACTCTGGGCTCGCCTCGGCACCCTCGGATGGAAGGAAGCAAGCGGTAGCTGTAGCCGCTGCCAACAGGACACCCCCCATGGCGGCGAAGGGCAACGTGTAGCCGCCCAACTCGTAGAGGGCGCCACCCACGGTGGGACCCGCGATAAGGCCCATCCCGAAGAAGGTTTCCATGGTGGCGAAGGCGCCGCCCACGTTTTTAGGGAACTCTTTGGCGATGATACTGAAGGCGGAGGTGATGAAGGCAGCATTGCCCATCGCCTCCACGATCCTCACGGCGAAGGAGCAGCCGATGAAGGTGTTGGTGTCGTTGATGCGATCCAGGAAGCCGAACAGAATGCACATGACGGATACGGTGAAGATGCCCGCGTTGTTAATGAACTTGGGTCCCCATCGGGTCATGAAGCGACCATAAATGGGGCTCACCAGAAACACTGTCAGCTCGAACACCCCGAACACCAGCCCATACTGGGAGGCAGTGGCACCCTTCCGCTCCGCTTCTGACGGGTAGAACGGCGCTTGTAGCGACACACACACTGCATTACAGAACTGTGCAAAGCTGAACACCACCAGGATCAACCACTGGCGCCGCGTATAACTAGCCATGGCTGCGGCGACGGCGGTGGTGGTGGTGGTGGTGGTAAGGGAGGCTTGAAGTGGAGTTGAGGTGGATGTGGTTGCGACGGCAGGGCGAGGCAGCAACAGATACCTCGAGACTGACGGTTTGCTTTGCTGGTCTACGTTGCCCACGCAGGGCTGTCCGTGCCCTGTGTGTAGGCGAGATAGTGTGGCAGGAAGACGTGATGTGTAAAACGTCAACACAAGGAGCTGCTCACGAGGATGGAGTGTGCGGCGGGCAGCGAATACTGGACTTGCGCGGACAGCAGAAGTGTGGTGACTGGCCAGCGGACGGGCAAGTAACAGGTCCTGCCCGCCGAGCCGCTGCCAGATGTTCGACGCGGCCATGGCAACGTTCGCCTTGCCGATACCCATCCTCTGCTTCCGTCAGCTAGGCAACGTAAAAGGTCGCGGGGAGGACCTGCAGAGGCTGACAAGGAGGAGAGGCTACTGGTGGGGGTGTGACAGTCTTTGACACAAGACAATGACTTGGAACGAGGTAGTTACAGGAATCTCTAGGGAGGGGGAGGGGAGAGGGAAAAATACGGAGCTTGTTGGGGAGGGTGATGGGGAATGTTATCTCGCCCCCTCCCCCCAACAATCCCCTCCTCCAACTAGTGCTTGGCTTCACTGCTGCTTTTTTTCTGTCAGTAAAACATTTTAACTTTAATCCTTTTTTCTTTATTATCATTGTTTGAATATAAAAAAGAGGCGAGAGAGAGAGAGAGAGAGAGAGAGAGAGAGAGAGAGAGAGAGAGAGAGAGAGAGAGAGAGAGAGAGAGAGAGAGAGAGAGAGAGAGAGAGAGAGAGAGAGTCAACAAAACCGTAAAGAGAAATATAATCAAGAAGTGGCTGTTAGAGAGAGTGGGAGGTAAGAGAAAGGACGTTTGAGAGGTAAGGGGAGACAACAGAGAAGAGGGAAGACATAGAAGAAGATAAATCCCTTCTCCCCTCCTCCCCCCCACCTCCCTCAAATTAGCAAACATCGCAATCGCCACGACCATGAGTTCAAATAAGTTAATCTCCTCCTCCTCCTCCTCCTTCCTCCCTTCACTTACATATGTCTACCTGTAATGGAGGAAGAGGAAGAGTAAAAGGAAGAGGACTTGTTTGTCTATGAGAGAGAGAGAGAGAGAGAGAGAGAGAGAGAGAGAGAGAGAGAGAGAGAGAGAGAGAGAGAGAGAGAGAGAGAGAGAGAGAGAGAGAGAGAGAGAGAGAGAGAGAGAGAGAATTATACATCGCTAGGATTAATTTTCTAAACCATAGCGACATGCAATGAAGGAGGAGGAGGAGGAGGAGGAGGAGAAGGAAGAGGAAGAGGAAAACATAGTAAATAGGTAATATGAGTAGTAGCAGCAGCAGCAGTAGTAGCAGCAGCAGCAGCAGCAGCAATAGTAGTAGTAGTAGTAGTAGTAGTAGTAGTAGTAGTAGTAGTAATAGTAGTAGTAGTAGTAGTTGTTGTTGTTGTTGTTGTTGTTGTTGTTGTTGTTGTTGTTGTTGTTGTTGTTGTTGTTGTTGTTGTTGTTGTTGTTGTAGTAATAGTAGTATTGGTAGTGGTAGTGGTAGTGGTAGTGGTAGTGGTAGTGGAGGTATCAACACTGCCTTGATAAGATATACACAAATAAGATATACAGTACTTGAACGCTTACTCGCAAATATATAGAATCACGAACAGAATCCAAGAAAATTATCAAGTACATACAGCCTCTCTGCTCCAGCCGTGTGTGTGTGTGTGTGTGTGTGTGTGTGTGTGTGTGTGTGTGTGTGTGTGTGTGTGTGTGTGTGTGTGTGTGTGTGTGTGTGCGCGCGCGTGCGTGTGTGTGTGTCTGTAGAGAGAAAGAGGAAGCTTAAATTCAAATGCATTAATAAACACGTGCTGACCACGACCCACTTTAGTCTTAGAATCAAAAATCACAAACTCAATGAACTCAGCGGAATGACGCACGCAGACGCACCCCTCACCCCCTCACCCACTACTACATCTCCTCAATACCCACACGTGGACTCACAAGGACTGCCGGTGGTCATCGTTGTCGTCACCAATCTGTTTGTTTGTAAAGTTTCGTTCTTCGCGGCCTTCCAAAACTATGCCAATCCTCACGTAGTCCGTCTAGGTGTTCCCTGCCAAGCCTCACACACGACTTGGACTCTGAAGGGCAATGCGACCCCGATTCACACACACACACACACACACACACACACACACACACAGATAACACACATATACACACACATACACACACACACACACACACACACACACACACACACACACACACACACACAGATAACACACACATACACACACACACACACACACACACACACACACACACACACACACACACACACACACACACACACACACACACACACACACACACACACACACACACAGTAAAGATTTCACGCTTTTTTTTCGTTCAAATCTTGGTTAATAATTATAAGTAGGATCTTTTTCAACATGTAATTCCTTTCCCTCCTTCCTCATCCCTTTGGCTTCATCATGTGACTGACTGAAACTCTCTTTAACCATGCTAACCGTATCCGTATTAACGCCTGATTCCATGACTACGCAAACGTAATGTTCTGGGTTGGTCCATAAACATAATATTCTTCTCTTGCCACAGAGCTAAGCAGGGATGGAGGGACATGTATCTTATCCTGTGAAAGCATAAGAAGATGCTTTAATCATTTATTCAATCTTCTTTCACGGCATTCACAAGGTGTTCTGGGAGAGTGCTGCCTGTCTGTGATGGCCTCGCTTACTTTCCTGAATCATGGTCCTTCCCTCTTATGGATTACGGTGAAACCAATACCTTCATGTGTAAATTCAACGATGCTTTCCCTTACGGCCCTGTACGACACACACAATCACACACACACACACACACACACACACACACACACACACACACACACACACACATACAGAGCACCATCCTAATCGCATTGCTCTCTTTAACATATGCTGCTGCGTTGAAGGTGGCGCCAAAGGGGGACAACACAAGTGGAGTAAGTCAGTGTACCAAAGTAGAGAGCTGGTAATGCTTAGTCCGAGTACTGCTATAACAAGGCAACTCTTATTCTCACCCCCACCTTCTCGGAAAAACCCCGTCAGCGTTTCTCCTCCCGCTCCCCCCCACCCCCATCAACTTTCCCTCGCATCCTTTCCCCTTCAGAAGAAAAAAAACCGATGAATACAGATAAACAAACGAAAAATACGAATAAAATGGAAAGGGATTAAAGCAAACACGTCAACACACAACAACAGACTAAATAAAGATTAAAGAGAGGTATTTCACAATACACACACACACACACACACACACACACACACACACACACACACACACACACACACACACACACACACACACACACACATGTATACAAAACACACTTGGCACATGTCACTCTTCAAGCTAAAAAAGGAAAGGAAATAACAAGATATATTTTAAAATGCTGGAAAAAATATATATGAAATTGTGGAGAATAAAAACGAAAGTTACGAACACAAAAGTAAGTAAGCGGTGGTGATGGTGGTGGTGGTGTATGTCTGTCTGTCTGTCTGTCTGTCTGTCTGTCTGTCTGTCTATCTGTCTGTCTGTCTGTCTGTCCGAACACCTGGCCTTTAAAGATAAGACTGTTCCATTTGGAGTCTGGAGTCAGTTGACCTTGTGAATGACAGGTGTGTGTGTGTGTGTGTGTGTGTGTGTGTGTGTGTGTGTGTGTGTGTGTGTGTGTGTGTGTGTGTGTTGCCAATAATAATAACAATAATAATAATAATAATAATAATAATAATAATAATAATAATAATAATAATAATAATAATAAACTGAACTAGTATTGCGGGAGAGAAGATATATAAGTGCACGCCTGATTCCAATAGTGATTTAAACGTAAAGATTATTGTTACATGACTATGATTAACTGAAACCTGATCTTACATTAAATCTTGCTTATACAACGATTATTTTTCTATACGGAACTATTTTACACTGTATTAATATGTGTATATGTGTGTGTGTGTGTGTGTGTGTGTGTGTGTGTGTGTGTGTGTGTGTGTGTGTGTGTGTGTGTGTGTGTGTGTGTGTGTTGTGTGTGTGTATTCACTTCACAGCCTGCTGCTGGTCTCTCTCGAGACAGCCGGCCGTCCCCCTATGTAAAGAGCTCAGAGCTCATAGTGACCAATCTTTGGGTTGGATCGAGATCACTCACACACAACACACCGAGATAACGAGGTCACAACTCCTTGACTTACATCCCGTACCTACTCACTGCTACGTGAACAGGGGCTACACGTGAAAAGAGACACACCCAAATAGTCTCCGTCCGCCCAGGGGATCGAACCCTGGCCCCCTCGGTTGTGAGCCGAGTGCGCTAACCACTACGCTAGCGGACCGTGCGTGCGTGCGTGCGTGGGTGGGTGGGTGGGTGGGTGGGTGTGTGTGTGTGTGTGTGTGTGTGTGTGTGTGTGTGTGTGTGTGTGTGTGTGTGTGTGTGTGTGTGTGTGTGTGTGTGTGTGTGTGTGTGTGTGTGTGTGTGTGTGTGTGTGTAAATATCCTGATATTTATGGATGATACAGTTTTGTTATCCACTTCAAGAGGTGGTATGTTAAGAAAGTTAAATTTATTAGAAGAATACTGTCATGATTATGGTATGAAAATCAACAAATCCAAAACTAAATTTTTCGTAATTAATGGTAGTGAGACAGATTCGGAGCCTTTGGTTGTGGACGACCTCAAAGTAGAACACTGTAATGTATATGTATATTTGGGTTCACCATTCACGAGTGATGGCTGCATATCATCTGCAGTAAGGGCTCATGCCAGGGCAAAAATGCCACATGTGTTAAAGTTTGTATCCTTTGTTAATAAAAATAATGATATTCCATTCTTCGTAAAAAAGAGAGTTTTTGAGGCAGCTTTGATGTCATCACTCTTGTATGGATGCGAATCCTGGATTGGAGCAGATCTTAAGCCAATGATTAAACTTTACAATTGGTGTTTAAAGAAGTTGCTTGGTGTAAGAAAATCAACCTGTAATGACGTGTGCTATGTAGAGTCCGGATATTTGCCTTTACCTGATATAGTGAGAAATAAACAACACAAATTCATAAATGTAATGTGGCAAGAGAGATCACAGCTCGTGGATGACCCACTTATGTATGCCTTAAATCTTACTGTTAACACTAACACTGTAACAGGTAGAACAATTAATGATATGATTACACAAAATGTACCTGAACGGAGTATTGCAATGCAATATGTTAAAGACAACCTATTAAATAGTATTTCCTCCAGACGTGTGACTTACATGAGTATTAATCCTGACTTAGAGCTTCATTATGTATACAAGGAACGACACACAATAAATGAGACGCACAGACTATCGTTCACCAAATTTCGAACTAGTGGCCATAGCCTGGCCTGCGAGACTGGTCGGTGGAACAGGCGGGGTCGTGGCCGCCTGCCACTGGAGGAGAGACTTTGCCGCTGTGGAGCTATTCAAACAGAGGTTCATGTCGTGCAATACTGTCCTCTTACTCATGATATTAGACAGCGATACCAATTCTGTCAGATGCAGGAGCTGTTTTCTG
>JAXIVD010001966.1:29842-34842 GCA_036785275.1 Cancer borealis | reverse complement strand
GGAGGGAGGATAGGAGAAAGGGAGGGAGGCAGCATGGGAGAAAGGGAGGGAGTGAGGCTGGGAGGGATGCACAGATGAGTAGATGAAGATGGGAAGAGATAATTAAAGGGAGAACAGAAGGAAGATTTACGAGAGCTGCCCAAAGAATGGAAAGGGAGAGAGGGAGGGAAGGAGAGGAGGGAGGGATGGGAGTATGTAGGAATGGAGTAGGAATGGTTGGAATGAGTAAGAAGGGAAGTGATGTTGAAAAGACAATAAAGTGTATCTTATCTTATTTCTTAACTTGTCTTACTAAAACAACAACAACAACAACAACAACAACACCACCCCATGACCCGCCCCCCGCCCGCCGCCAGCCTGTCGCCAAGACCCACACGTGCATACATACACACACCCACACACACCCACACACACACACACACACACACACACACACACACACACACACCAAGGGTTAAATCATAAGTAATCACACTCACATACCATGTTCTTGAATTTCAACTATTAATTATTTTACCTGTGACAGTAAATATTTCTTAAGGTCAAGTGATATCAATCTATTCGTTAGAGTTGTTTGGTAAGGTTAAGTTAGGTTAGGTTAGTTTAGGTAAGGTTAAGTTAGGCTAGGTTAGGTAAGGTTAGGTAAGGTTAGGTAAGGTTAGGTAGTGTTAGGTAAGTTAGGCTAGGTTAGGTAAGGTTAGATTAGGTTAAGTGAAGTAAGTTAGGTTAGGATTAGGTAAAGTTAGGTTAAAATGCAGCAATCAAGCAAGTTTCCCTGATGCACAGCAATCAAAGACGTAGAAGCAACAGCATTAAGTCTTCAGAGTAAGTGTTACATTCCACTACATTTCATTACTTCATTACCGTCCATATTGTGCCATCAAGCGATGTTTTGATTCACTCACCGTCGCATCAAGGTCATAGCTTCTGTCTGGACATGCTTCATACTTACAAGCACATCATATCTCTCTCTCTCTCTCTCTCTCTCTCTCTCTCTCTCTCTCTCTCTCTCTCTCTCTCTCTCTCTCTCTCTCTCAGATGAAAGCAAACAACAACCATACTAAATCAATCTTCCATCGCCGTAAAGAAGGTCAACCAGGAGAAATCATTTATATTATCGGTATTTTGTGCGCAGTTTGGTTCAATATTGATCCCAAGTATCTATTCAATATGTCAGTATTGATTTATCTTTGCATTCACTATAATTATCGTCATAAGGTCAAGGTATATGCATTTTTTTATTATATAATTATATATAATTATTTACGTAACTTGAAATGGACTGAAAAGAAATAGCACTTGAAAAAATATATATATGCTAAGCTTCTTCCTTTCCTCCATGTCTAGCCTTCGTTCACCCCTCTTCATATCACACCATCCTCCCACGCCTCTTTTCTCCTAATCCTCCCCGCACCCTCTCTTTCACCTCTCCATTCCCTTGTCTCTATATCATGCTAATCCTCCCTTGCCTCTCCTTCATCAGTTCTTTATCAAACTTGTGCCTAATTCCCCGTCTCTCTATTTTTCCTCGTCCTAATCCTTCACTCTTACTTAACTTAACGCAGCGAGTACTACTTTTTGCTACACGGCCCCCCTTAATTAAGTAACTGTTACCACCACTGTTTGGGTTCGCAAGGGTTGTTATGTATAAGGCGTCAACGGCGTGGATGGAAAGAGGTGGTTGAAGGAACTTTGGAGACACACTCAAACGATACTACGATATTAATGAATAGAGATGATGATATAAAGTTTGTTTTGGAAGTTATTAGTATTACATAGCATAAAAAGAAATGAGAGATAAAATAAATGGTAATAGATAGGTGTTTACAGTTTAGTTTCGCTGACGTAAGTAAGTAAAATTTTTGACCGCTCTTATCTCCTATAGTCCAGCCAACGCAGCATCTAGTCTCTCCTCTCTGCTAACTACAACTTCATTACGTGCACCGTTTATTGAGGATGTGTTGACCATCTCCCAACACGGCAAGATAGTGAAGGATGTGAAATGGATAGCATCACCGCGCCCTGTATCTACATTGTACTAACACATCCTCCCTCCCTCACCTCTACACCAGCTAACTGAGAACCATTACTGTCTAGCTTTCATAATTATACTGATTTTAAGGATAAGTGAGTGAGTTAGTTAGTTAAATACAAAACAAAAAAGTAAGTGCTAGATATCAAAGGTTATATGGTGTTAGATTTTAGGGATAACATCGTCAATAGTTACATGTGATATGGATGAGTTATGATTTTTCTTATATTTGAACTATTACATATATAATTAATGACATTTATTCACTCGCTAACCAACCTGGGAAGAGTTTTGTATTAGTACCTTAAAAATCCATTATGAAACCGGACCTAAATATTATGAATTTATTACCATATATAATAAAAAAATATTTGACTTAAATAAAACATTTCCTCTTTATACCTAAGTGTTACTGTGACGTAACGATTATATAAATTTCAGTCGGCGCCACTCTGCCTTAGTATTTATCTGGCTGTTTATATTCCTCTTTTAAGGGTCCGAAGAAGAAGGTTGTTACGATGAAATAGACAAGGGCAAGGCTACATCCCTTCTCAACCCTACCAAGAGGACCCACTCACCCCTATGGTTCCTTGACCCGCCTCCTGCCCGCTAGTCAACGTTTTGTTGTGGGTAGAAGTAGTTAGTTGTAATGTTTTAGTTCGCAATTTTACTTTTGGTTCTGTGAGGTTATAGTAATTCCAAAATGTTGTATTATACTTATAGGTATTGTATAAAGCTTGGAGAGGTTGTCATAACGCTAGAGTGATTATCGTACCCTTAGAGAGGTTATAGTACTCCCATACATACTATCGTACCAGGAGAGGAATTGTCGTACCCGGAAAAAAAATTGTCGTACCCAAGAGAGGTTGTCGTACCCCCCAAAAAAAGTGTCTTCGTAACCCCAAGGAAAAGGTTCACGTCCTCCAAATACAGGTTGTCTTACTGCGATAGAGGTTGCGTGCCCTGAGAGGTTCCAAATGTTCGTAGAGAGATTGCAATACACTGAGACAAGCTTCGAGAGTAAACAAGACCCAAGATGATATAAAAGTTAGCTGATAATAGAGGAGGAAGGGATGGTAGGAGAGAGATGCCTGATGAAGAGTAGGTCATGAAAATAAATGCATAGATAAATAAATAGAGCATATTCAAATGTGTATGATATGAGAGAGAGAGAGAGAGAGAGAGAGAGAGAGAGAGTGAGAGAGAAGAGAGAGAGAGAGAGAGAGAGAGTGAGAGAGAGGAGAGAGAGAGGAGAAGAGAGAGAGAGAGAGAGAGAGAGAGAGAGAGAGTACTAAAATCCCTCTCTCATCCTACTCTAGTACAGTACTCGCACGTGACCACCACCACCACCACCACCACCACCCACCACCACCACCACCACCACCACCACACACCACACCTCCACCATCGCTAGTCAAGGTTCGCCGCGGCGTCGCACCCAAACAAAAACTGACAAGATAAACACAAGAGGCTGCTAGGGAGGGGGACGCCGCGCCCCTTCCCCCACTACCGTCCCTCATGGAACCACTTGCTGAGTCCCCGCGACACACACGTCAAGATTAAGATCAAGCACAAAACGAGGTATTGTATTCATCCTGGTTTTTGGAAGCGAAACGTCAACGCCATCTAAATAAAGAACGTGATGGGGTGTTTATTCTTCTTTTACGGGGTAACTTTTTTCTTCCTTCTTTGGTTAAATTATGATAGTGTTACCCTGTGAAGATAGTCGAGGGATAGGTCAACACCCAGCCAATTACCTGTGTATCTACCTGCCACAGCTGCCTTGTAAATGAGTCTTTAAGGGTAACAACAGTGTGTGGGGCTGACTAGGGGGAGACAGACTCAAAGGACCTAAGGAATGGAGATGAACACAGAGGCCACAGCGCCATTCCATATTTGTAAGCCATTTTAATTTTCTTTTTACTTATTAGTATTTAAAAAGTTTGATATAAAAAAAATATTCAAGTACTTTCATTATAAAACATGATTTTTTATTACTTTATTTTCTAAATTTTCTTAATAGTCAACCGGTGAATAAAATTGAAGAAATTAATAAAAAAAAAAAAAACATTATTACCTTCCAACACTTTAAAAGGAAAAAATAAACAAAACATTTTACAATTCACAAACTCACACGTGAACTTAATGACGCAACAATAAACTTAAACTTCAATAAAAAAAATAAAAACGAAAAAGCTTTAATTCGCTACTTTAATACTAAATTCCCAGCAGCAGAATTTTGCAATGTATATAAGAAGAAAATCGCTTGCAGGAAATGGACCAAAAATGTTAATGAAAGCCAAGTAAGTAAATATATAACAGTTCCTGGTCTTCTCTCCGCCGCCCCCACAGCGTCACCCGCCGTCCTCACAGCGTCCTCAGCCTCACGTAGCACACAACACTGGCGTCTCTTCTCCTGATGCCTTGTAAACCGGTGCTTATGGAAGAAAATTAGTCGAATCGCTGTTAAGATTAGTGCAAAGCAACTCTCAGATCCTCACGTTCACGACTGATAATATGGGTTTTTACGGCCACGCTCAGGTGTTTTCAAGATCATAAAGTATTAGATGTTATACAGTCAGCATCTTGTTGACTTTAGATAATTTACTTGGCCTGAATCAGCACTACCAAAATACTATCAAAATAAAGGAAAAATTAAATTTAAAACAACTCTGAATTGTTTGAATTATGATTTTTTTTCTCAGCTGAAGATTAGAAAAAATAAAAGATTACTTACTTGAAAGTTAGTACTACTGCCTTCATTAGTTACTTTTTAATTACTTGGAGGCATAAGGTTAATCTTCTTAATTAGAAGGATCAAAGACATTTATAAAAGCTTACCTAACCTGAATTTTATGTAACTCACTCCGTATACAGTAACTTTCCTTGAACAAACGCTGCAGAACTATAAGCCAATTTATTTGACATCATCTAAGAGAATGTTCTCAATTTTCCTCCAATAACACAC
>JAXIVD010001966.1:25000-27500 GCA_036785275.1 Cancer borealis | reverse complement strand
AACCTAACCTCCCTGTCCTAACCTAACCTTATCTAACCTAACCTAACCTAACCTAACCTCACTACTAACCTAACCTAACTAACCTAACCTAACTTAACCTAACCTTATCTAACCTAACCCTTATCTAACCTAACCAAACCTAACCTAACCTAACCTGACCTGACCTGACCTGACCTAACTTAACCTAACCTCTGGCGCTACGTCCATGACCCTTGCTTCCTCACGAGGCTGGTTAATTGTGACCTGTATTGCCGTCTTTACCTTAGACTGTGACCTCTATTGCAATTGTTAACAAGCCCGTGACCTTTGTAGCCTCAGACGGTGACCTCTTCATGGTGACTCCGAGATGACGTGACCTCTTATCGTTACATTTATACTGATGTGACTGTTTCGTAATGGTGCGGGAGACAACACCTTCGTTTTACTGTACCATCCATACACTGTGACCTGATTATTGTATATCACTAACGATGTGTGACCTGGTTTTCTGAAGATGTACAAAAAGTGACCCCCATTTATGCAGTGACCTTAGATAACCACTATTACGAACAAGTGACCTGATTTCCTGAAGGTGTATCACAAATAGACTCCCATTTTTCTATTCCTTTAGATGCTGTGACCTTAAATTACCAAATTAAGACCATATTTTCTGAAGATGTATCAAAAAATAACCACGTACTTTTGATCTCCTCCAGATGGTGTGACAAGCGGCAGGAGACATGCGTGACGGGGGGACAATGGCTGCGGCGCTCTTGGAGGCTGCACACGGCCCGCTCCTCAGGTCCAAGACTCCGCTGGGCTCCTCTACTTCGTCCCTGTGTTCGTCCAGCGGCGGGAGGGTGAGGGCGGTGCGGCTGGCCAGGCGGAAGGGCGAGACGTACGGGTTCAGTCTGCGGGGAGGCAAAGAACATGGTACTGGCTTCTTCATCTCGCATGTGGAGGCTGGCTCTGAGGCCTTCCTACAGGGGCTAAGGGTGAGTACATGAGGTGGAGGAGGAAGAGGAGGAGGTGGTGGTGGTGGTATTGATAGGATTGATATTGAATGTTTAAAGGAGAATGTAGAAGGGAAAGTGAAGAAGGTAAAGAGTGTAGGTAAGGGGAAAGTATGAGTGGGAAAGAAGGTATAGAATGGGGTTTACTGATGCTTAGAGAGGGGAGGGTAAGGGGGAGGTAAGAGGGGAAGGGAGGTTATACAGGTGAAGGGAAATGCCTGATGAAGAGTGAAAGGGAGGAAGGTAGGTAGGAGGAGGAGGGTGAGTGTATGTCCTCCTCCTCCTTCCAATTTTCTTCTCCAAGTGCTATGGAGAAAATTTCCTTCATATTTCTTCTTCATGTGCAAGATCTACCGATTTTTCCGTCTGATTTTCTTCTCCAGTGACAAAGATTAAGATTTTTCTCCAGATTTTTCATGCGTTCATAAATCCAGATATATTTCTACTTCCACCAGATTTTTTTTTTCGTAACTGAATATAGATTTTCTTCAGTTTTTTTTTCTTTTATACGCTTTGGCTGAACAGAAATTTTCCTTATATGCTCAAAACACAAGAAGAGAGAAGAAAAAGAGAGAAAAGGAGAGAAAAGGAGAGAAAAAGAGAGAAAAAATAAAGATCGTGACATATACACTGACAAAAAAAAAAAATAATGTTCCCCCTTCCCTCCTCCCTTCCACCTCGCCTCCTCTCCCTTCCTTCCCTTTCCCTTTTCCTCTCCACATTCCATCTCCTCCTCCTCCTCCTCCTCCACCTTCCTCTTCTTTCCTCTCCTCTCTTCTCTTCTTTCCACTGTGCCCTAGAGTTTCCTAATTCTCACCTCCTCCTCCTCCTCCTCCTCCTCCTCCTCCTCCTCCTCCTCCTCCTCCTCCTCCTCCTCCTCCTCCTCCTCCTTCACCTCTTCCCTTACCTCCACCTCCTACACTTTCCTCTTGATCCTTCCCCTCCCTTCAACTTCCTTTCCTCCTCCTCCTATTCCACCCTCTTTCAATTCCTCCTCCTCCTCCTCCTTCTCCTCCTCCTCCCTCACGACCCTCCCCCATTACCTTGACCTGTCGACATATCAGGAGCACGTGACACACACACACACACACACACACACACACACACACACACACACACACACACACACACACACACACACAGACACACACATACACGTTTATAGTTGTGTACGTAGTAAATATCGAACAATAAAAAAAAATACAATAACAAATTATACATAAAAAAAAACATCTATTGTCATGAATAATTAATAAAAACAATAATAATAATAATAATAAAAATAATAATAATAATAATAACAATAATAACAATAACATTACGCAATAGTTACATGAATAAAAACAATAATAAGAATAATAATAGTAATAGTATATAAGGATTATTTTGGAAGGTCGAAATTACTGTCTCCTATTGTCCTCACGCTTGTCTGTTACGAGAGAGGAGGAGGAGGAGGAGGAGGAGGAGGAGGAGGAGGAGGAGGAGGGTTTGAACACAGTAACACTAAT
>JAXIVD010001966.1:0-22500 GCA_036785275.1 Cancer borealis | reverse complement strand
ACACTAGTATTCTTCTCCGACTCCTTGGTGTGTGGTATGAAAATGACGTCAATCAAAACCCACAACTATGAAGGAAGAATGATAATATAAGGTTACAATAATCTTTCTTTCCTTGAGATAGACGTTAAAAAATATGCTAGTTTTTATTTTTTTACGTTTTATTTTGTCTTGGTGTATATTAATCTTAAAATAGCTTGCCTTTGTTATACCAGGAAAAACCATGAGGTATTTATTTAACATTATGATGAACAGTAACCTTCAAATCAATAAATAGACTATATAATATTTTTCATTGTTAATTCACTTATCATTTTTAACTTGTGTCCTGAAAATAATGCGCGATATTTTACGTTTAGTCATCATTACTTTTCATGAATGTTCAATGGCGGACAGACAGCCATCGTACAATACTATAATGGCCTCGCTGCTGCCTCAGTCCTTATGCCTCCAGCACTGAATGAGCGGGAGTCATGACCCACTTGGACTCACAATGAAAATCTATGTAAATTAAAGGGTCGAACTGGCCTTGAGAGAGAGAGAGAGAGAGAGAGAGAGAGAGAGAGAGAGAGAGAGAGAGAGAGAGAGAGAGAGAGAGAGAATAATTAGGCTTTCTTTCCCCACAAGCCAGTTTTCAGAAGCATTGTATAGAAACATGTAATTTGACTTTAATTATATGTTGTTAAAGCAATCATCGGTAACACTTTTATACCGATGCCAACTACAACAACAATATAATAATAATAATAATAATAATAATAATAATAATAATAATAATAATAATAATAACACCAACAACAATAGTAATAATGATAATAAGAGAAACCTCTTTGAAATTATATACCCTTTGTAAATCATACAACTAGCATGAATATCGTACACAAGTCTTCTAATTACTTACATCTTCCCCTCTTATTTGTGTCTCCATAATGCGGAGAGGCTTTCGAATTACCCTGGATAATAGCACACACTAATTACCATTGCGTGAGGGGAGAGACACGACCATCACTTGAATCAAAATAAATATATAAATAAATGAATGGAAGGAATGTAACCTAACCGCGTCTCTTTTTCTAACCTCGACACTGAAAGCATGCAATAATTAATTCCACAAAGATGTCTCTATACTATTATTATATTGCCCTCTGAAAACCTGTTCTGAATATACAAGGAAAGGTCGGCTCAGGGTTAAATTAAATTCCATGATGATACTATTTTTGTTGACATCAAACGAAATATTATTGCTTCTTGTTTATGTAACTAGATTGTTGCTGTCAGACGTATGTAACGACACATTTCGCTATTTATAGATTAATGTATTCGCTTGTTTAATCGTTTATTCGTTTATGGCGATGTGAAACTCATGTATAATGTAAAAAAAAAATGAAGGCAGAATGGAAGGAGGAGCTGGTTTTGTATTTCGTAATTTAGATTTTTATTTTACTTATGTTATTCGTATCCTTATGTTGTTATGGGGTTCGTTGAGTTGCAATGCGGAAGTTCCATTCAATGTATAGATGACACGTTTCCTGACAAACACCACCTATATAGCAATGTTAGTTGACTTTGTATTGTAATTGTTTTATGCGTCATTTCCTACATACCTGAATGGTCGTCGTGTTCTGTTTTTTTAATCATTGATAACTATTAATGCTACGCCATGACAGTCTGACCTAGAAATTATAGATATCTTCACACACATTCGACATTCATCCTTCCTGGAAACGTCAATAGTAATAAAAAAAAATGCATAAAAAGTAGCCGCGCTTCTATCTAATTATCATACCTACCTTGCTCTCTCTCTCTCTCTCTCTCTCTCTCTCTCTCTCTCTCTCTCTCTCTCTCTCTCTCTCTCTCTCTCTCTCTCTCTCTCTCTCTCTTATGATAATTACAGTGAAGCTCCTGTCTCCTGTTACGTGTAATTAGATTCAGGGACATTCCTTGGGTGTAGCGAGTGTGAAGGGAATAGAGTTTGTGTATATAGTTGTAGTACTACCAGCAATTAAGTAGCCTGTCGTTATCATCTAAGTATTAACATTAATCTTTCATTGTTTGAGTTTAATCTATTAATTTATATGTGTGTATACTAGTTGGTAATTTGTCGTATTTTTGAGTAATTGTATATGTAATTACCTCGTTTGCTCGTTGTCCTACAGGCCGGTGATCAGCTGGTGCGTGTGAACAACATGGTGGTGGAGCAGGCCGTGCACAGGGAGGTGACAGCAATGGTGCAGAGCAAGGCATCCGTCCTGTTACACATCAAGAGCACAGGCATCATCCCCCTCAAGGAGTAAGTGGTGGTGGGGGATGGGGTGGGGAGGGTGGGTAGTGGTGGTGGAGGGACGGTGGGGAATCCCCTTTATACTCCTCTTCATTCTGCTTCTTACGCCATCTGTCCCTTCTTCACCTTCATCTGGTATTGGTAGAAAAAAACGTTCTCCCTCTCAACCTGATCTAATGCCAGGGAATCACCGCCTCTTCTTACACGTTCATGTTTTGATGCTATGCTGTCCTTCGCGCTCCTGTGGGTTCAATTCAAGGCCTGAGAACCGACGAGGCGAGACACCGCCTCACCAAGCGCTTCAGTTTGTATCAGGATTGCCTGGTGACCCATCCTCTCCAGTTGCCTTTATGCCGTCCTCACCCTCGCTGCTACTGACCATCGGATTTTCCTTCATCCCTGATAATTACAAGGTTACTCAGTCCTGGGTGAACCGTCGCCGCCTCGTCACTGTGGTTATGTGTACGGCAGATCACTGTTCCTCCACCCTCTACTGAGTGTCGCAGCGTACGGCAGGGAAGGTATGCATCTTCCATCCTTGGTTATAACTGAAGGTAGCAGGACAAGAAGCTTTTCACCGCCATGATCAGCGTTGAATCTCTCCCCGCTTGGACTCTCCCTCCCTCCCAGCTGCAGGCAAACGTCTCGCCAGTCGCCCGCATTCCCGAGCCGCTACACAGAATCAACCCCCAGACAAGTGGTTCAGCTTCGCTCACAAGCATAAGCTCAAGGTTATTGACGTAATTATCGTTACTCCTACTGGTGCAGCTCAGTGTTGGTGTGGTTGTAAGACGCTTGTGGAGTGTATGTCAGTATGGAAGTGTTGGTCCTAGTGAACACGGAGCGAAAAAGTATTGGTGTCGCCTAAGTTCTGCTCCTCAGTATTAACAACATGTGGTGTGGTTATCGACACAGTGGGGCACTGTTCCGTAGGTCCGGTTAGGTGGATCCGCGACTCTGCTTGGTTAATCAAGAATTGAATCTGGAAGTTGCCACAGCAGTAGACAGACATTGGCAGCTGGGGAAAGATATACCTCTCCGTTTGATCCTTCGCCTGATGCACTGTGAGATCATTTCCCTTTCCTTCCCGTACATCAGAATTTGCACATCACTACCTCGTCTGCATATCGTGAATGTCATAACACCACTGTTCCCCCAGGCATCGCGGTGATCCCCTGACCTGGCTTGTGGTGGACGACGACGAGGAGCTGTCAGACCACGGCACGGACTCCTACAGCGGCCCGTCCATGGAGGCAACACCACCACCACACCACCGCAACCACCACCACCCAGCTGGCTACGCACGTGTCTACCTCTCCTTCACTGGGAAAATGGGACTCGGCTGCAGGTATGTTATGTTATGTTATGTTGTGTTGTTATGGTGTGCAATGTTATATACCATGTTACTCGTATATGTTATGGGCTGTGTTGTTTTATTACTCGTAAATGTTAGGTTAGGTTAGGCTATGTCACGTCATTTTAATTTCATGTTATATCAGATTACAAGTTATTTACATATTTTTCTAAGGTTTGTGTAGAATGAGAACACAATTGTATTTACAAATTTACAATCTGATGTAGCATACGAAATATATTACTTCAGCCTTATTTCCATAGTTTTCTGATATTAAAGGAAGTATAATTAAAGAGTTCTCTAAATAGATAACAGGTGTTTAATGTACACTAACCAAGTCCATCCTTCCCCCTGCAGCATCTGTAAGGGGCCCCCAGAGAAGCCTGGGATCTATGTGCAGAGTGTGAAGGTTGGGGGCGTGGCGAGGAACGCGGGGCTGCGGCCTGGGGACCAAGTTATTGCATGCAATGACGTTAGTTTTGCACACCTGGAGTTTGCTGAGGTAAAAAAAAAAATTTTTTTTCTCTCTCTCTCTCTCTCTCTCTCTCTCTCTCTCTCTCTCTCTCTCTCTCTCTCTCTCTCTCTCTCTCTCTCATGTTTTCATTACTGATATGTTAATAGCATTTTACGATCATTCTCTAAATAAAAAATTGCCCCAGAAATTCATGTATGCTTCATATGAATTCTCTAATTGGAAAATTAATGACCCACACCTTCCTCTTGTCTTGACTGAAACATATCTCCTATTTACATTTATTGCAAGCTGTCTGTCTATAAAAAGATAATAGATGGACATTAGTAGCAAACCAGGGATGATATGAGAAGGCAGGACAGACAGAGTACTTGTAGATGCAGAAAGGATAATATTTAGCTGGGTGGCCTGGAAAAGAGTGGCAGCTGATAGAAATTAGTACAAAAGGTTAGTGGAATTATGAAGGCTAATGATGATGAAATGATAATTAAAACTTACATTTCGTCTTCCTTCAGGCTGTGTATGTGCTCAAGTCATCCCCTCGCCTGGTGCTGGATGTCCTGCATGGTGCCGGGATGGACCTGGTGGCCGGGGAGTCGTCCGGCTACAACTCCTCTGCCTCCTCCGTGGCCGGTGATCAGACGCCTCCCTCCTCCTCCTCTGACCCTCGAGACTCTGACCACAGTGTTGCCAGCAGGTAAGCACCACAACACAAGTACAAGGTGAAGGGGAAACTGTTTGTTTTGTTTCCATTCTATAGGAAGATCACACATCGAAAGAATCATCAGAAATATATCCTGAATGGTAATTAAGATATGTACTCTGATTTGCACTTTATACTATGTTAAGCAGAAATTATACAGAAAATATGAGTAGTAACACCTGCAGAGGGGGCACATATCCCCTTAATAATATAGATAATAGAAGGTTTTGAAAGGTAACCGAAGAAAAATATATCAATTAAATAGATTATATAGCAGAAAATGGATATATAGCAAAGCGAATATTATAGACTACCTTGTTTTCTCCATTTAATTTTAATGTCATCTTATTCTTCTTGTTTCCATCTTTGTCTGTGGTGCTGTTGTGCTGATCAACCCTTGTGCTTCAGGTTGAGTGCTGTCAGCCACCACCTCACCCTCGACCGCAGCCGCATGTGGCAGGACATCGAGGACGAGTGGGCAGAGGCTGAGGCGGCTGACAAGAGGAAGCAGCTACAGGTGTGCCAGAAGATACTGAAAACAAGGGCACAGGTATGGAAGCATTAGTCGTCATCATCACCATCATTATCTTCTTTTTTTCTGCATCTTCTTCTTCATTATTTCTATCATCATATGTTTAATTTATGGCTTCCAGTGCATATCCTATTTTTTTTTTCTTCACTTAAATACAAAATCATACATAGAAAATACGTCAACCCTTCTTTTGTACTATATCTTTTTCTTCCATTCTCTCCCAACTATAACCTATCTCAAGATGCTATATTTCACCCTCTACACCACTCCATCATTCATCAATTCCTTTACTACACAAGGCAAACATTCCATAAATATATACTTTTCTTACTCTCGCCATATATTGTTCTTACCATTGCCTGATGCTCACATCCTAACACTTTGACATTTGTTCTATCTCAAAGTTTCTCCAATATATCGTCACCGTTCACAGAAAAAAAAGAGAAAGCATATCACAGACTAAAAAAAAAAAGTTATGATATCACTTTCACTATTCAGCAAATACAGAAATCATACTAACTTTCTGTGGTCTGACTACAGCGTGATGCCAGCCATCGCCTCAGCAACATAGCCAGTAGGTCGCTGAGTAGTCTGAGTACAGCCTTGAGGGAGGAGGAGGACGAGGAACAACGGACAGCTTTCAGGGACACCAAACCTTCCCCAATCCAGCCATCCTCCCACCTCCTCCCCTCACACCTGACCCTTAAGTCAACACTCAGGAGTTCTCGGTCAACTGATGATCTCTCGGAGGACACCAGTCACAAGATAGCTCTGCTCACCTCGGTTGACCCCCACGTGAACAACATTGTGGTGACGGGCGGCCCCAAGGATGAACGTGATGCTGTGTTCCGCCTGGAGCAGCTCTCCAGCCCCTCGGCCAGCAGGGTGAGTCCAGGGTGTTGTGGTAACATGTTTGGGTGACGGTTCAAGGAGAAACATTCATTATTTCAGGACACTTTGGAATTCAGTTTTTTTTTTTTTTTTTTTTTTTTTTTTTTTTTTTTTTTTTTTTTTTTTTTTTTTTTTTTTTTTTTTCCCCCCCCCATCTCTCTCTTTAGTTATAATCTGACTAATTGCATGTACCTGTTCCCAGACTTCCACCCTGAGTAGTGGCACGTCTCAGGTGACGGTGAGGTCCTCCTCGGGGAGTACCGGTGGGTGTCCCTCGCCAGGCAAGGCAGCTCCACCTCCGTCCTCAGAGTTCCTGGTGGAGCAGCAACTACAGGAGTTGCGGAGGGAACAGAAGCGGTTGCAGGAAGAGGCCACCAGACTGGCCGAGGAGCGACGCAGGTTTGAGGTAACTTGTCACCACCAACTTCATTCTTGTTTTGATCTGTCATACTTTTATTACTGAACTTGTTTGGCTTTTGCTCACTAACTTTAGTTTTCAATCTAATTTCTGTATAGCAATATCACTGACTTTTTTGCTGGAATATGCATAGAAATGTAGATTACATGTGCTATCATACTTCAAGCTTAAAAACAGTTTGTTTGCCAAGCCCTTGCTCCTACATCTGTGTACAAGTTGTTTGTATATTGTAACCTAAAGATACTGTGCAGGCATAGTAGTATTCTATATGTAAATTTCATATATCTAAGCACATTTTTAATCACCTATAAGTTATTACGTTACCTCATACCGGGTTGTTTAGTGTCAATGTAGATTACTAAAGAGAACATCTAGTTTAACTTTGTATAGAGTTGTACAGAATTGGACTCATCTCCAACCACCCTGGTATGAGGCAATGATAATGTAGATGTACTATAAATGCACTGCACTGTTGTAGTGTTGCAGCTTCCAGGGCTCCACAGTGTGAGTGAGACAAGGATCCAACCCACTAATGTCTGTCTCTGATCACTACATTTTGTTCCACATGGTTGGAAAATATTATCTCACCCAAAGAACTATGAATTTTGGAATTATCTTTTCGGGTGATTTAATATTTTCCCACCATTGCAACTAAATGAAGTATTACATGACTACCATTTGTGTATTGTGCCTTGAGATGTGTGTGTGTGTGTGTGTGTGTGTGTGTGTGTGTGTGTGTGTGTGTGTGTGTCCTGCATGCCTAGTGTACTCATTATGGAATACTGAAACTATCATACTCTGTTGCCACCCGTTCACTATCATAATGGAATACTTAATTTTCATGAAGAAAAATCATTAGTGTAAAACTCATTTCAATAAGAGGCAAGACAAGGATTGCAGACTGTCTTGATAACAGATAATCAACTGCATATCAGCTGTTCTACTTTTCCTGACAGTCTGTGTAATGAGTTATTTGTTACATAATATCAGAAACTACTTATGTCTTCATTACCGTATTTTGATTTGAGCGACTTCAACTGATAACTAATTAATTTGAGAGATAAGAAAAGGTGTATAGGTGAAACAAATCCAATATTAAATACTAGAATTATATAACAGTCGTCTACAAAAACAAAGTTTTTTTGTATTTGATGATGATATATGTACAACACAATACAGTATAGATGTTCAAAGATAACCTCAAGATATTTTCCCATTAAAAGGTCAACATGCTCTCTATAGTTGACTGATAAGAGTCTGTTTGAAATGGGTTATTCAATTGATCAAAGGCCAAAGTTATGTGAGATTCATTGATTACACGAGTATTGAGGTGTCTGGTATCTCATGGTGAATGTTTGAGCCTAAGATATGGTGAGATAAGATAAGAGCGAGTGACACAACACTTGATGGCAAGGCAAACTAGTTTCATTAACTTTCTTGTTGACAACCCAGCTGTGCCTGTCCTAGGTGGTCTCCATTCTCACTCAAATTCAATGAAATTCTGAAAAATTGCCATCATATTGGTTCAGAAAAGATTACCACCACAGTGCTTGTGTCTGTTCCAGAATTCCATATTGATTACAGTAATGACTATGTATTCAGAACACATTTGATGTAGTGTTTGTGTCCCGTGTGTTTGATGGTGTGACGTGTGACGTGTGAGAACGTGTGGTGATGTGGAGGAACCCTGAGATAAGTTGCTCTTACTTGTTGCTGTCTGCACCTCTATTCACTGTGTCGGCCCTGCTGGCCCCTGCCCCTGCCAGGAGGAAAAGCGGCGAGGAGTAGAAAGAACCCAGAGCGCTCCGCTGTCTCCCCTAGTGATCAGCTGCTTGGGACAGTCCCTTCCCCCTGGCTTCCAGACTCCCCCAAGCCCCACATCCTCCATTTCTAGTGGCCGCCACACCACCCGGGTACTCATCAAGTCCCCGCCCCCTCCCCCGCCACCTCGCAGAAATACCACCACACTCTCTGCCCACCACAGCCCCTTCCAGGTGTCCCCCCCAGCCTCCCCAGCCCACAGCAGCAGCAGCAGTGGCGTTGGTTCCTCTTGTGGGTCAAGTGCTCCTCCCCGCCGCTGCAAGAGCATTGGATCAATTTCAGCGAGTAGTGGTGAGAGTACGGTGTGGGAGGACACCCCAGTCACCCCCCAAGCCCTGCCAATCAGTGCCGGCCCAATGTACCGCCACAACGCGCCTCCTCCCACTCCGCCAAAGCCCCCTGCACCTTCCAGCACACCTTCCACTAGCACTAATGGCCCTCCACCCCCACCACCTCCCCCTCCTCCTCCACCCACACCTTCACTCCAATTTGATTTAGCTGCTGCCCTAAATAAAGAGTTGGAGCGTCGCCCTTCTCAGGTAAGATTGTTTCCAGTTCATTTTCTGAGTTGACATTTTCCTTCACTTAAAACAATCCCTGATGTATATAATGGAATGAATGCACTTGCAAAAAAATTAACATATATATGAGTGTCAATGATCTAAATACTAGCTCATGCTAAAAGTAATGAATATCTTTATCTTTAACAAGTGTTCTGTCGTGATGAATAGATAATAGAACTGCCAGGCTTAGATTTATCAGTACTATTATTATTCTTCATCATTGTGTATTAGGTGACATAATTCAGTCTAATCATATAATTCTGGTTCAAACATCTTCATTGAATTTGTGGATTAAGTTAATTAAAACAAAATGCATGATTAGTATTTGATTATTAGTACTGTTTTTTTATCATGTTTATTCTATTTAATATTTATTGCTGGTGATTTATTTTCATGATTTTGTTGTCATGCTATTCTTGAGTCTACAGGAAGTGAGTAACTGAGTAATCATATCTAAGATTTGTATATTTGAGTTTAATTTGCATATTTCACGATTGACGTCATGTTGGTTTGATGTGATGTCAGTATGATTACCTAACATTATTATTGCACCTTTATGTGTGGTGATGTCACTATAATCATCACTATAATCTGGGCAATGACGCATCAACATTACACATTTCTTACTACTCAAGCCCAAGTTTTATATATATATTAATAACCAAATACCAGTAGTTATTATCATTACTATTATTATTATGTGTATTAATTATGGCTTCTTACCATTAAATGTTTGCTGCAGTTTTTATATTACTTTTTTTTACACAAGTTGCTTTGAAAATCCTCATTAGATAATAGAGTACAGGAATTTAGTATTTTAAGTGTTGGTACTCGGCTCTTATCTGTTTTGGTACTTTGATCTCTTATAAATCTTAAAAGGTTGATGACAGTCTAGTTGCTACCTCTACAATAACCTTCACACTTTATTTTTCTTTTTCTTTTTCTTTTTAAATTGTTCTTTTTTTAATCCTGCTCTCCTGTTCACTTCCCGCTCCTCCTCCTTTACTCTTTCCTTTCACATAATTCTTTCTTTATGTTCTCTTATTATTCTTTTCTTCCCTCATATCCTCCTTTACTCTGTACCTTCACATAATCCTTTCTTTTATATTATTCTCTTATTGTTTTGTTTTTTTCCTAATCTTCCTCTCATTTTTTCTACCCTCACATCCTCCTTTACTCTTTCCTTTCATCTTACAAGTGAACTTCCCCATGAACCTATTTTTCTTGATTAATTACTCCTACTTTATAATCACTTTCTAATTTATAATGCGAAGTTTTATTATATACTTTTTAATACTTTTCTATTACCTGTACATCTTTCTTTCCAAATATGTTCTTCACCCTGTACTGTTAGGAGCATCACACCCTTGTTCTGCCTCTAATACCTGACTCACACCCTTACAGGACGTGCAGCAGATAGAAGCAAAACTCGACCAGTTCAAGAAAGACAGACCCAAGAGTGTGCCGGCAGACCCCAAGATGGCTCAGCACGCCAAGGTATTATAGCTATTATGGTATTATGAGTATTATAGGTATTATGGGAGGTGTTGGTCTAGTGTGTAGCGCTCGGGTATACCAGCTTAGGGTCCCGAGTTTGAGTTCCGGCATCAGCTAGCCTAAGATCACCCACATGCTGCCATAACACAATCATTTTAGCTTAAGAGAAGTGTAAATCGCATCACATTTTTCATACAAGAGCAAATTTGACCATAAATGTTAAAACACCTGGATAGCAAAAACTAAATAAACATATACTAGGTTGTTACATGAAGTTTGTGTATTTTTCTTTACAGTTATTGGAAGAAATCAAGTTAAAACAAAAGAAAATGCTGACAAAAGACAACACAGGAACCAAGGAAGAAGAGGAGAATGCAAAGAAGAAGAAGGAGGAGGTAGAGGAGGAGGCTACAAGGAAGACCAATCCACTTCTTAAAAACCTTTCCCCTCCTTCACCACCTGTTCAATTCTCCTCAAAAATAATCAACAGGAGCCAATTAGTCCAGAACAAAGACAAGGAGGTTAACTATGGAAGTCCGAGTGTCATGTCCTTAACTAACGGCATCACCACCAACACCAACACCACCACTGCTGCCGCAACCACCACCACCACCACCACCAGGCCGAGGGTCAGTGTAGGGGGTGGTGCGTCCAAGCTCCCCCTCACCAGGACCACCACAGCACCAGGCAACACAGTGACCTCAGTCCTCGCCAGGTCATCGGTGTTTGAGACGCAGGTATCTCGCCACTGTACACCCTCTCCACCACCTCCTCCACCACCTCCTCCACCACTATTATCATCCTTTCATTCCTCCACCTCATCCTTCACTTCATTGCCTCCCCACGGCAGTTTTGTACATAACTCTCACGGCAAACTGCAACAAAACGGTTTTCATTTAATGTCTAGTCCACGGTGTCCACCCCACCCAAGCCCTACCAAGCCTCCCCCAGCCCCCCCTGCCCCTGGGTCCCTGCCAGTCCCTGCTGCCCTGCCCCCCCTGCTGCCCCACCACCTGTCTGGGAACCCCACCCTGCCTCCTTCCGCTGTGAGTTTCTGCCAAGTATTTGTTCTGCATTCTACGTGTCTGTATGTGTGTGTGTGTGTGTGTGTGTGTGTGTGTGTGTGTGTGTTATCTTTTACGTCCACCAAGACTGACATATCCTTCAAAGTACATTTCTTATCACCTGGTCGCTGGGTCCAGGTGTGTGGCTAGTGCAGAGAAGCCTCCACTCCCACCCCTTCTAAGTGTGTTCAGGTTGTCCCTCAGCACCTTTCACCCTGTCTCCTCACATCACACAATCTCTGGGGCACACGTCAAGGGGTGCGTCATCTCCTTCACCCCTCGACGCCAACCCCAGCTATCACCCCGCACATAGGGTTTCATTAATCACATTTAGTCTATATTTCTTTATTTCATTATTGGAGAAAGATCTTAGTTAGCTCTTTTGATTCATGGAGTTAATTAAAAGATTGCACTTAGATAATAAACTACTATAATAGATGCAATAGAGCTTGAATTATAATACAGATCATGTATATGTCTTTCAAATGGATTTAAATAGAATAACTACCTAGTTTTGTTTTGCATGGCTTGCTCACTGGCACTTGCTATGGCTTTTTATACCCCGTGCACAAAGTAGGTGAAGCCATACATACATACATACATACATACATGAACTTAAGAACCATTGAATTGGTGCATAGTGAGTACATTTACCTTAAACTTAATGATTATTCAATGTTCAGTTAAGGAAGAGATTTATAGAATTAGTTTGACTAGAGATTTTTAAAACTTTGCATTAACTTATTCCACCAAGTTTAAAGCTATTTAATACAGTTAATATAAACAGCATACATATTCATGCATCCACAGCCATTGATTAAATAAACCAACCATTTAAAATACTGTATTGTCACAATAAACAGAAATCTAAACACTAGAATTAATAGATAAATGAACTAAGAGAGATATAGACAACCTCCACCATTTCCATGCCGAGAGGTGATGTAGTCACTGAGCTCACTCCTACACAAGACTAGAGACTGTGCAACTATGTATGAACCTTTGAAATGATGATGATGATGATGATGATGATGATGATGATGATGATGATGATGATGATGAATAGTGATGAGGCAAAGCATGTAACCAAACCATCCATAACCTCAGTGAATATAGTGATCACTTTGGTAAATAATGGCTCCTTATCAATACAAAAAAGTACTTAAAATTCACACTTTTCTTTTCTATTTATGCTGAAGTTAAATAATAATACAAGTTAATAATAAAGATACAGAGAACTAGGGAGTATTTACTGTATAGAACCAGTCATGGCATCAACTCTTCCACTTTCCCAGCAATGGAGTGAGCGAGTGAGAGGCAGCGTCAAGGGTCCTTCCCCAGCCGTCCCCAGCAAGCCTCGGCCCCACTCCACCTACGCCACCCTCGGCACCATGGAGGAGTTCAGGCCAGAGAGCAAGGCATCCCAAGCCATCAAGCCGCCTAGCACCTACTTCGAGCCACAGAAGAAGGCCGCCGGGAAGCCCCTGGTGTCAATAAGTGCTTACCCATCCCCAAACCAGAGACCAACACCTGTTAAGATGGATTTCCTGCCACAGTCTAAGGTGGAGGTGAATGGTGTTAGTGAGGATGGGTCGACTACGAAAGCCGTCCTGCAGAATGAGCTTGTGTCAACCCTCACTCGCTCTAACCTACGGCAACGCAGCACGGCCGACCAGGTGTTTGATGGGCCTCTGCCTCCTCATGCCTCCTCCAGCAGCCCCAGCAGCAGCAGCACTAAGCCCTCCTTCACCACCACCACCATTGTCAACACAGCCACAGCACCTAAGGCTTCACTCTCCACCAGATTCAGTTATTTGAACCAAAACAACACGGGGTTCAAAGGTTAGTAAATGTGTGTGTGTGTGTGTGTGTGTGTGTGTGTGTGTGTGTGTGTGTGTGTGTGTGTGTGTGTGTGTGTGTGTGTGTGTGTGTGTGTGTGTGCTTGTTTTGATGTTAAGTTAAACAATACTAAGTGAATGTGTATCTTTTGTTTTGGGGTTTTTTTTTACATTTTCTTGTAGTTGTTTAAAGTGCAGACAAATTTTGAATACAACGTAGTATTGATTCATGTTAATTTTCAATTCTCGCAAACAGAAGTAGATTTTTACACCACGACTCGGTGTATATTCTACCTCGTGAATATACAGAATTGTCATTTACTTCAAAACATTAGATAAACATTACTGTAGCTGATGCTGTATTTGACGACATGAATTGGCTGGAGGTAGAGGTGAGGAGAGAGTGTGCTAAGGTGTCACTCCGGTATTTGATCAGCTCTGCACATCCTTGGAAGGGTTAAGATGAAGAGTTCGGGAAGCAGGGAAATGATAGCTTGGTATAGGAGGTTCTATGCAAATTCTTAACTGACCTTATAAAAAGATTGATATTATTCATAGTATTGGATTTCTACTTAAGTTTTTATAGAACAATGCAATACATATATTATTCCATCCTGTCAGGTTATCATACTCAATACTTGATCACAATCTATTATCTTGTTCTGCTGTCTCTCTTCAGTATTGTTTGATGCAACCCTTGGCTAGGCAGTGTTGTGGTGTTCATAGTTAGTGTTTGGTGCTCTGTGTTTCTTCCTGTCACTTGGTGGTAAGTAATGACAGTCTACACAACGGGGATATACTGGATACATGTCCTATAAAAAGTAACACATACATGCATTAACACTTCAAACATGCATATCCTTGTGTGCTCAGTGGTACACACTTCCAACAAGTTGTATTGCATATGACAGTAGGAATATTACATTTAAGTAGATGGATGTGGTTTCCATTTAATGGAAAACACATTTTTGTATAAATTATGTCACTTTTCCAAAGACGTTGTGTTAAATTAATCATCTTTTCAACTAGTGATGTGGTGTTGCCTTGGGTGAACTCAGAACACTTGGTGACTTGATGTAAGGTTCTCAGCTTGTCACTGTGTTAGGATCAACTCTTTCTTTCCATGCATGTACTATTGATGTTATTAAGCTGCAGGTAACTCTCAACATATTGAAGTTCCTTTCATTTCAAGAGTTAGTGATGAACTTAGTTTCTAAGAACCTATACCCTAGTTTGACCTGGCTCACAACAGCCCTTATGACCACCTCTCAACTCTCCTATCAAGGTGAGAGCAGCAAAGAAAATGAGGCTCCAGAGTGTCCTCCTGCAGGCATCCTCAAGCCCTCAGGCCCTTCCTCCACCATCAGGCCGCTGCAGAAGACCATATCATTTGGCGATGTGTGAGTGCAGCACCTTTGAGGCAGTGGCAAGACCCTGCATTATGCACAAAGCAGCATCCTTCCTGGACTGGGAGACGCTAACATGTACACGTGTCAACACTCATGCTTGCTGCGCTGACTGGCGGCCTTGTGACCACCGGCAGTGTGTGTTTGTGTTCATTATAGTATAATGAAGTAGATGGGTTGGATCTGCCTCTTAGTGGTGAGAAGACATACTATTATGTAAACAAACACATCACTGCTGGTAGTTGGTGCAGAGCCTGGCAGTGAGTGTAGCAGGTGTATGTGTGTGTGTACAGGTGGCTGTGCTTGCCACAATAACACAACTCACCCATTAGATGCATGAATGCATATCACTTGGCAGCTCACCCATGATGAATGAGTAGTCATAGGAGTGTGATGCTTCACTTGTCAATGAGAGTTAAACATGCAAACAGTGTATGCAATCTGTATATTCTCATGTGCACACACGAGAGTGGAGAGTCCCTGTGTGTGTGTCATTCATTCTGCATGCAAGGTTTGGTGACTGTAATACACTCGGCAAACTCTCCATTAATATGTACAAATTCAAACACCATATGTTCCTCTAAATGCATGTTTACACTTAACTTCTGCACATATTTCTTTAATAGTCACTTTTCTGCCCAAGTTACACATATTTAGTCCTACTGGTAACCACACAGCACGAAGCCTTAATTATTGAAGAGTCATCTCAAATATTGCTACTTATCTGCCACTAAAGAGGCAGATAACATATCACTCGAGGTTCAGTTATCTATGTATTATATAATTGTATATAATCATTATAGATTTTAGTTATTTAGTTACATCACCTCTACATAGCCTTGTGGTGAGGTTGCAAGGATATTACCAGAGTGAGGGGTCTGGGAAGCCCTTTCTCTGTATTCTCTCCTATGATGAGACAGCACAGAAGGGAAGGGGATAGTAATGTCTCCCTGAACCCTAATCACCTTGTCTTGTTTCTCCTTATAAGCCTGGCATATAGATAGATGGATCTCTCTTATTGTTCTATTATTTCTGCCATCACACATGACTTCCTTACTCTACATTCCATCTCAGCATTGCAGTGAACCATCAGCTTACCAACACTTACATTGTAAAGAATTTAATAGTGTTAATATTAGAGTGGGTTTGTAAAGAATCTAATAATGTGAATACTGGAATGGGTTTGCCTGTGGATAAGAGTACAGATGCATAATTAACCCCAGATCCTTTCACCCTGGGCGTATTGTATTAGTACATCTGATGCCACCACTCAGCTGCATCCTCATCACACCACACGACACCACACCACCATCTCACAGCTTAACACAGCACTGCACAGCTAACATTGCCTCCTCACCATCACCACCTCCGTAGCCACACACAAGGAAAGAAATTAATAAAACATGTAAAGAACTAATGAAAATAACTCTAGGTGTTGGTGGTTTTAAGGAGTGAATCGGGATGGTTAATATTACATTGCGTGGTAGTGGTTGTTGTTGTTGACTGTTGATACGTGGAGTGAAATGCATCTATCACACAGTTTGATAGAACAAGTTTAATTATACAAGATGAGATTTGTCATTGTTATTTCCACTCTTGTACAGTTACTTTACTCCTCCTTAGTGCAGTTTTTGGTTGTTGTCGTGAGAATGATAACCTGAAGTGTACATGCATATATATATCCATCCATGAAGGTATTGTACTCAAGTAATTAATTATAAGCAGCTCCATTACATTGTTTAGTACCTTCCATTAAAGTAAATGTTAGTTCTCACAACACTTGCCACCCACTGTATTATAAAGGTAAAGTGACTGTACATTTAGATAGAAAAAGAAAGGAAGGGAAAAAGTACTTGACAATGACTGAGGTGATGTGTAGGGGAAGGAAATTTTATATAGGAATGAAGGGGTCGTTTTTTGCAGTTCTTACCAAAAAAAATAGTGTGTGATCTTGTATTATTGTGTATTGTGGAATGAGGTCACCAGTCATTTTGCTTTATGATGGTGAAAGGCAATACTTACAAATTATATTAAATGGAAAATGCTTGATAAGGAGACTAATTCCTGTATTGAAGGTTTAGAAATGCATGCTAAGAGGGTCACGGATTTAGAGGACCAAGTTAAATTATTTGTTTGTTGGAAATAATGTGAGGAAAGTAATGATCCCAAAGTGAATGTAATAGCAGGAGGTGTTGAAGTTAATGGTACAGAGTGTAATGTTGTAATGTTTTCTTAATATTGCAGAACGACTGTAGGAGAGAGTGAACCCCGGGCGTAGCAGTGGAGGAGGAGCCTTGGTGCACACACACACACACACACACACACACACACACACACACACACACACACACACACACACACACACACACACACACACACACACACACACACACACACACTCTGTATGTATTCCACTGTACTACTACTTGTATCTAATCTGGTCATTTGTATTAAAAGTGTATACAGTACATACATATATATATAAAGATATTTTACGTATATATTTTGAAAACTATTGTAAATTTCAACCTTTTGTAACATTGTTTTTTGTTATTAAGTTTCTAACAGTTTTTGAAAGTTCTATAGTAGTTTTGTAAAGATTTAACCTTGTTCTAGATGACTTATTCCTAGTTTTGTACACATGAAATTGTTTATGTACATATCTATATATAGACACTATAGTATATATTTGTCAGTATATTTTACATACTATTTTGCAACGTGTAAATATTCAGAATACTATAATATAAGGGTTCCCTGTTGCAGTATTGAATTTTTTTTGTTATTATTATTGTTCTTTTTCAATGCTGCCATGTAGTTGTGTTGTGCAAGCTATGCTATATATTCTATACTCTCTGTACACTAAACACTAACATTAATGAATAAATTATTGTTTATGTAATGGCTATCATGTCCCTGCCTAATTATAACACAACTACTACATCATGATAAAGAATTAACAACAGTATGGGTGATTTATTGTGTACATTACAACGCCATTACTTCCATTAAGGTGTACTAAAGTAAAGGTAAGGTGTTGAACATACTCGTCATTACAACACCATTACTTCCATTAAGGTGTACTAAAGTAAAGGTAAGGTGTTGAACATACTCGTCATTACAACACCATTACTTCCATTAAGGTGTTCTAAAGGTAAAGTGTTGAACATACTCGTCATTACAACACCATTACTTCCATTAAGGTGTACTAAAGGTAAGGTGTTGAACATACTCGTCATTACAACACCATTACTTCCATTAAGGTGTACTAAAGGTAAGGTGTTGAACATACTCGTCATTAATTAAACATTCATGCTGAGTACTAACTATGCAAACAAGATAGATTGTAAGGTTACTTTGAACTTACAATTACACGTGTATCTTGATGATTCAACAGGAACATGGTTGTAATTTTTTTTAAGATGGAAAAATAAAGAAAATAAATTATTTTTATTTTTTATCTTTTTCAATAAAATAAGTTAAAAATTTGAATATTTTTGTTCTCACTTATTAGTGTACTTCAAAAAGACATTTTCCTCGTGAGTACTTCCATCCCAGACATGTCCAGGTGAAGGTAATTAATGATAACGCGCCTGAGTAGTAATTGTTACAATACGTGACATCAACACTCCACACCTGCCTTCCGATGCTTCCTCCAGTGGTCACAGTAACTAAGTCTACGTTGATATTGGAAGGTTGTGTATTAAATCAGCTATCAGGCTATGTAAGGTTCCCTTTGATGGATTTTAAGGATAATGGAAAAAAAACGAGCTAGAGGAAAAACACTACTATACTTATATTGCTTTGTATTGCTTATTAAGTCTTATTACTGCTCTCTATTTTTCTTCTATCAATTTGATTAACATATATTAGATGAACTTAGAAAATGGAAGCATATTGGCAATCAGAGTTATGAAATTACTTCCCCATCGATTTGAAGTCCAAAAAACTAGTTTTGAGATACAGGGATTTTTATTCAAACATCTTATATTTCCTCCTCCCCGCCATTTAATAACATATTCCTACAAATTAGTTTTATTTACTAAATTAACTATATAATAAAAAAAAACAGGCATAATTATATATACAATTGCTAACGCAACAGTAATGAAAATAATGTATGTTATTGTCACTGCGAAGAGGAGCACGCAGACATTTAAATGGTAGAGCATTAAAGGGATTTAAAGGGCTTTAAACTTCTCGGCGGGGTTTAAACCCAGAAAACATTGAAGTATCGGACCGATAACAGCAAACAGCAGCCCCAAGGTGGAACGTTGGGAAGACGGAAACCAAGCGTTGTGCCGATTCCTATCCGTAATAAATTTCCTACATCGGCCCATTGGTGTTAAAGTGATATTGGGCCGATGTTGAACTGTAACTTTTTACAACGCCGGAATGAGAATGGTAATAGAATTTTGGCCCAATGGGGTTATTCATGCATCAGTCCAGTCATCATTACAAGCCACTACATTTACTGCAGAATTAAGACAGGAGTGGTAGAATTATACTGATACTCCCCATAAAACATATATAAGTTTAGTAAATCAATGAAAACATATTGTATAATGCATTTTTTCTCCAGAAACACTGCATGGCTCCATTCCGGGTAGCATATTGGTGGTTTTAATTATCCTGAATGTTTACATCGAATTATTAGGAGCATTTCTAACCCCATACTGGCCAGTCAGAAAGCATTTCTAAAATAGACCCCAAACCAACCTAACCTGCCTGACCTAACCAGACCTAACCTAACTGAATCTAACTGGTGGATCCCAAGAAATCACTTCTGACTGGCCAATATGAGGTTATAAATGCCCCTAATAATTAATTATGAACCATCAAGTTTATTAAAACCATCGATAGTGTATCGGCTGAAACTGCAATAATAGTTACTGAAACTTGGCTCACAGGTGGTTTATTTACCAACTCCTTGGGAGTGCCATCCCTTGTACACAGACGAACATTTACTTACCCAGTATAAGTTTTCTTCACTCCTTTATGCTTGACGCCGTGGTGACATATCAGCAACTATAATAGTGAAGTAGCTTTCTGCAGCCAACAGGAATCAGCTTGTAGCAGTTGAAGCATGACTCACCTGGTGAGTCATACAGAAGACGCCTTTCCATTGCTGGAATTCCTCCCGAGATCTTACATTAGTCCGTAGTTTATTATGCAGTGTTCTTCTTGATTAATTCCGACATTGTGAAAACCATCACCATCAAAATTCAGACATTCAGAGCTCAACCACTTCTTCTTTCTTCTTCTTAGGAATTTGATGGGGCCGTGCAGGCTGTGGTGCCACAGCCTCTAGTGCCCCAAAAGTGCAGGTTGCAGATGAATGAGTGGATCAGATCCTTTGGAGGAAGGTCCTGGTGTGTTTAAGTACTTTGAAGGCCAGGCCAGGATCTTGAGAGCCACCTAAGATGTCTGTTATTGTTGGTCTGCGGATGTGGAGAGACGACATTCAGACATTCAGAGTTCAACCACTTCATAGTGGTTCTTCTTCTTCTTGGGAATTTGATGGGGCCGTGCAGGCTGTGGTGCCACAGCCTCTAGTGCCCCAAAAGTGCAGGTTGCAGATGAATGAGTGGATCAGATCCTGTTGAGTTGACCTGTCCTTTGGAGGAAGGTCCTGGTGTGTTTGAGTACTTTGAAGGCCAGGCCAGGATCTTGAGAGCCACCTAAGATGTCTGTTATTGTTGGTCTGCGGATGTGGAGAGACGACAGTGAGTGAAGGAGTGCCATGCGGTGGGAGTGGTGACGAGGACAGTGAAGTAGGAGGTGTTCTGGGGTGTCTGGTTGTGTAGGGCACCAAGGGCAGTGGGGGTCATCAGTCATGCCCAGCTTGTGTAGGTGGGAGTTTAGGCGGCTGTGTCCAATTCTGAGTCTGATGACGGCAGTGTCAAGGGCACGGCTGGGAGAGTAGGTCCACCAGTGGTGTCGTGTGTCTTGTCTAATGCGTCCAAGTGAGGTGTACTTCATAGTGGTCTGAAAATTCCCTCGCATTTGTTGTTGTTCTGTGAAGGAGCTCTCGGCTCGCCGAATTGTTATCACCGTGGCCAAGAAGGAAAACCAATGAGAGCTTCTAGCCATCAAATTTATTGATTTATATGATATCTGCATTATAAATATGCTAAAAATAAGTCTTAAAGAGCGTGCAAAGTTAAATGGATAACGTAGCCGAATAAATCAAGCAGCAGACAGTGAGGGACCAGTGACGTCACCAGCTGGTGACGTCATAAATTCAACTTATGGGATTTCTAAAGTTTACTTTTTTGTTTGGTACATTAGGAAATACAAACATTTTCCCAGCCCTGGTAATGCTATGGATCTTGAGTACTATAAATAATTTATAATATTCTCTTTATATTTTATTTTATTTTATTTTTTTAGTTTGTGGACTAGATCCACTGTGCCTGAAGTGAACCTCAGTTCAATGGAAAAATACATTTTGCATGCATATTATGGCATTTCTGTAATTTTGGAACATGTCTGATGTCTTAATTGTGTGATATTTTAAATTTAAAGGCTGAGAAATGTTTTTTTCCAAAAGCGACATATGTTGTGGATCAGTTTGGTTTGGGGGTAGTCTGTGATCCCCTCGGGCTTGAATGGTAGAGTGAATTGCTTGTGTGACCCATTTCATTGTGTGTGTATATATATATATATATATATATATATATATATATATATATATATATATATATATATATATATATATATTGGCCCAACGTCTGTTTACATTCAGATCCTATGTTGGGACAATTCAGGTTTAACCAAACAGTAATGAGGTACTTGATCTCAGACGGGGTTTGTGACCCCGTCAGGGGGGAGAAAACAAATCTCCCATAAATAAAAATATACGGCAGTGACCCTTATCACTGTTCGGGCCGCTGTTAAACAGCGGTTGTCGGCGCCTTATACGGCAGCCATTCTTGGGTTGGGCTTTCAGATAGGTGACATCTAAGGATGACACCTTTAGCTCACAAAAATGCCCCATGTAATAATAATTTCAGTATAAATAAAAAAATAAAATAAAAAACATAGATCCAGTATCGGGCCCATACATGCCAGGGTGCAAACGGATAACTGAATTAAATTGGGACAGTACTGGCAGCCAAAATGTACAGCATTGGCCCAACACGTGCAATGCCGGAGTGCCAGCATTGGCCCATCATTGGCACATTCATTCCATGTTTGCTGGGACATTATACCCAGTTTGTGATAAAAAAACAAACATCCTCCAATTATTCTAGCTGTCCATCAAATATTCAAGACAAATAAAATAAATAAAATACTTTGTTGAATAGATGAATTATATGTAACTTGTGGAATTGAAAAGGTCAGGGAAGAGTGAAGATCAGGAAAGAAAACAAGAGAGAGAGAGATATCTGTTGGTGCATATCCTGTTCGGTTCGATAAGTAAAGTTACCAAAATAACGAGAGAGAGAGAGAGAGAGAGGAGAGAGAGACGAGAGAGAGAGAAGAGAGAGAGATGAGAGAGAGAGAGACAGAGAGAGAGAGAGAGAGAGAGAGGAGAGAGAGAGAGAGAGAGAAGAGAGAGAGAGAGGAGAGAGAGAGAGAGAGACGAGAGAATAGTGGGTGGAATATCTTGTTCAGTTCTATTACTACTTTTTTTCTTACTTTTTTCTCGCCTTGAACT
>JAXIVD010001965.1:50000-70454 GCA_036785275.1 Cancer borealis | reverse complement strand
CTATTATCCCGGGACACAGGGCCACTGTGACATTCAAGTTTCCACAATTTACCTTTCTTAGGTTGTCCTAGGTACCCATTTACCGACCAACCTGTTGTGGGAGGATGAACAGCAGGGTGAGTTGTGCGCCGACTGCCCTCGTCCAGGATCGTACTCTGGCCAACAGATTCATAGTGATACGTGCTAACCGTTGCAACACTGAGGCACACTGTATGCACAGGTCCCAACACTGAGAGGATAGAAAGGCTCCAGCAACATAGAAACAAGAATCAGACAAAATCAACTAAATTACCTTAAATATGTAGTAGAAGGAAACCAAAACAATGATCTAATGAGACAAATAATGGAACAGAGGGCAGCTAATAAGAAAGACTATTGGATGGAAACTACAAAGGAATTTATGAAGAAAATTAATATAAATCATTCAAAATCAAAAGAATTGACAAAACAAAAATGGAAGGACAAAATTAATGAATGGGACAATATATCATGGCAGGAAGAAGTAGCAGAAAAATCAAGCTTAAGTATTTACAGAAAATGGGAAACAGATTCTGGAAGAAAAGTTTAATGATAATAGACCATCATCTAAAACATTTTACAAGGCCAGAACTAACTACCTTAAACTTAACGATAGAAATAGACACACAAATGGAAACACAAAATGCATTATGTGTGATTGGGGATTGGAGGATTTAAATCATTTTTTGTTGTGGTGTACAGAATACTCTGATATCAGAAACCAAACAATAATATTGCAAAGACCTTACATTCAAGAAGAGGAAAAATTAATCGGACAATTACTATACAGTGAAAAACAGAAGAAAACAAGGAAATCGTGCATGAGATGTGGATGAAGAGAGAACACCAACTTAAAATTTCGACGAACTGAACAAGGAACTGAAGAGGAAGCGGTCGCGGAACAACCTTGTTGGACTGAAAGGAGCAGAAGAAAAAATAAATAAAAGGAATTACATTAGGGAAGTGCCGATACAAAGGCTAAGCTTGAAGCTTCCCGACCAACACCTGACCTAAGTTGAAAGTGGTAGTACTTCAGTTGAATACATATGACGGAGGGCCCATGAAATGGCGTCTTTCACTCTGTTACAAGATGTCAAGCCGTTCACACTTTCTTAACTTTGCACTTTCCTCTCTTCAAATCCAGAGGTAAGTTAAAATCCGTGCAATTGTGTTAGAGTAAATTAATGCCCAGTAGTGATCATATAATGCTTGAATTACTACTACCGTATTTTACGGCTTAAAAGACTTGGAATATACACCCAGAATTTTGAAAGAAATTTCTAAAAAAAAATAGAGACAGCAAGGCAATGAGGAGTATGGTGGTGTCCTGGTGGAGAGCAAACTCAGAGCTCAAGTTAAGTAGCATTTCCCACACTGAGAGACACAGCGACCAGCTGTCAGGCACGGTGAGGTGTGGCACAGTCAGGCCTAACTATGTTATGCCAGTAGCGGTGTGTGAGGCCAAGTCATCATTTAGGACAGTGAAGGAGGGATGAGGGAAGCGCAGTGGTATCCTGATAAGCCATATAAATGTGTTACAGCTGCCAGTATTAGTTAGATTCGTTCTTATTTGTTAATTCATCAAATTTGTTGGTGATAGTTCCATGATTGGGGATTGCCCTTACGGAATGTTATCCAAATTTTTCCAATTTCTAATGAACAATCGTTTTCAAATTCATTACTTGTAATGCCTTACCAGAAGAAAACTCGTAAATTGCGAGGGTTTGCAATATGTAATTAAGCTCAATTTTTTTTTTTACATTAGACATAGCTGTACATGAAATTCTAAATCACTTTAATTCATATCTTTTATTATTTCTACAGAAAGAAAGATGTGATGGATCAATAGATTGTATTGATGGCTCAGATGAGTCCGAGGAGGAATGTGGCATTGGCCACACCACCAAACCTTCTATCACCCTTCCACCTCCTGTAGTACCATCATCACCCAAGCCTCCAATAGTCATTACACCAGAGACAACAAGAAAACCAGACATAATAGTAGGAAGTCCAGCTCCACCTATTGACTGGTGTCTGGCACAAGGCCTCTGTACCTGCCCTAGGCCCAATGAACATTTCTGTGTTCCCTGTGAAAAAATACAAACCTGCTCCGTTCTAGGTTTGTATTTATTTCTTCTATTTCCTGTAACTTTTTGTATCTTATTTATTCTACTATATAGAAAGTGAAAGTTGTCACAATAATAGATTTAAAGTCTATGACTTTATGTACATTCATATTGAACACTGCATATATATTTTTTTCTTTAAATGTATTTCCATTATAATTAAGATTTAATGTAGTTGTTTTGCCTTCTATTATTCCAGGTAATGAAGCCGTGTGTAGCATCAAGCCAGCCGGGGGACCGTTTGCTCATGTGAAGGTGGAGGTGCTGACTTGTGGCATCAGACCAGTTTTGTGCGTAGCAGATTATCTATTCATATATCACTAATTGGCATGATAGAGACATTTTTATAAAACTTTGTAGCAAGCTATCTATTCAAATTACCTTGATTAGTGCGACACATTTTATAAAATAGCTGATGATTTTTTTTCTTCAAGTATATACTCTGACAGTCTACCTAATTTTGCTCTGTTATATTTATTTTTGCATATTTATTTATTGATCATTGAACACATGTAAGTATTTATTTATTTATTAATTCATATTCACATACCAATTTATTTGTTTATTGATCCTATAGATGTAAGGATTTAGAATACAGATCTTACACCTTGTGTGTCATAAAAAGAAACAAGAACGTTGTTCTGGGAATCTTTCTCCAAGGAACCTCTCTCCTCTTCCCAAAAAAATCAAAAGGAAGAAAAAAAACTTATTATATTTCTCATTGCATTTAAGTTTTGTTTCTGAACTTCGTTCTCTGGACTGTCTGATCATATACTTTTAAATTGTCAAAGGTTTATGCTCAGATAGGCTATTGCTGTGGTTTTTGTAATACATTAACCTTTAGGAGGTTTGTGCTAACACAAAGATTTTTGTGATGTAAAAGCACAGTAGAGGCTGTCGCTATAGGCAACATTATTTACTAAAACCCCAAGAGATATAAGACCATACTGTTACCTGTATGTCACTGCCTCCTTCATTTATTTAAATAGTGTGCTTAGTTTGTCCATTTCAATTACAGAGTGTTTTCCAATATATATATATGGTGTATTGTATTTTTGCTTAGATTTGTTAATACACTCAACCCTTGATTTAACAGACTGGATGCCATCCACTACAAGACAAGGTGACAGGACCATTCAAAGAGTCTGTTGCTTGAAAAATATGTCCACTAAGTTGCACAGTGATCGGTCCGGTGGTGGCAAGTTCCTGTCAAATGAAGCATGTAGCATCAGTACTGTTTACTTGTTGTTGGAGCTGCACAGTCTGATTGTGATTGTGTTTATTTCTTGTTTATTTCACAATTTTTATCAGTAAAATACCTGCAAGGTTCGTTAAAAGAAGTGTATTCACCTTAACATAATGAAGAAAATGTATTTGATATATAAAGTAGTACGTTTCATGGAAAGGCTGGAGACACGCTGGGCTCTCGACAATAGTGGTGAGAGTGCTAAAACACCATTGCAGCACTGATCCCTCGGCACGCTAGGCCATTGTACCCCACACTGTGTATGTTGTGTCATGTCCCTTACGGCTGGCACTGTATGAAACCTATGGATGGATCTTCAAACACTTGCACCACCTCGCGATGATAGGTTTTCACCCAAAGACAGCGGAACGGGACTGGGAGCTGTACAAAGAGTGAGGTATGGCTGGTACGATGGCTTGTGAGTGTTTGTCGAGTGCGCAGCCACAGCAGCCCCTGACATCAGGTTTCTGATGCGAAGCCTCACAGGCTTCGGAGCGTTACTCCACATATCTCCCCTTCATGGGAGACGATATAGGTGCCGGCGTAGTCATGTACTCTGGCGTCGCGGTAATGAAAACTGGACCCTTTTGCACCCACCAGACAACTTGTTCTGATCAGTATCAGAGGAAGGAGAAGGTCCATCAATGAATGTAGGCCGCTCCTGCTGCAACTGAATGAAGCGATGGTTCCTCCAGAGGATTTGGCTGCTGGGAAGCTTGGGACTACGCTCCCAAACTTGTTCCAGCAATTAATGATGCAGTCCTGTAGCCTCACCTGGATGCTGATGCGAAGGGGAGGCAGGGATAGGGCAAAGCGATTGTAGTACTCCTCTAACTCCTTCCTCGCGGCAGCCTGCCTGACGTCACATTCGTCAGCAGCCGCTCGCCAGTCAGGCGCAAAGACATGCCTGTGTGCAAGTACAACCGACTAGAGTAGGCAACCGTAGAGCACCTGAGCAGGGAAGCGACCACCTGTGGAAGGGGTGTTGCGCAGCTCCATCAAGCCTCTGTCAAAGACTTCATCGTCACCATCACCAATAGTGACGACTTAGACATTGAGGTGCTTAACCTTCTTGACGTTGGCCTCTACGTGCCCATTGGACTGTAGATAGCCTTGGGAGGAAATTACATGGTTAATCTTCCAAAAATCTAACAAGATTGGTGAAACGTTCTGCTTCTCAGCTGGGAAACCTGTAGATACATAATTAACTAGCAGCTGATATGTGTCATCCGCACCTGCGCCATTGCGGATGTCAGTGATGACTGGATCTGTGTAAGGCTCAGAGGATGCAGCTAGTTCACACGCTCTGACCAATATGAAAACACTTACTTGGTAAGAGTTCCGACTCAGTCTCCAAGTCCGCAGCAGACGGGTTATCAACAAGAGCACGTGAAAGAGCATGAGGGAGAATGTGCTCTTTACCTTTGCACTATACTGCAGTGAAGATGTAGGGTGCAATCTTTTCCTTCAGTCGCTGAATCCGTAGGTTCTTGATCACGTCCAAGGTGCTGTCGTTGAGGATGGACATCAGCGGCTTGTGGTCAACTATTAATTGGAAGTGAGGGAGACCAAAGAGATCCATCCTGCATTTCCTCAAGCCTCATGCCACAGCAACCAGCTCCAGCTCTACCACAGCGTACCTCGTCTCCGTGCCACTGAGGAATCATGACCCACACTGGATGAGTCTCCACACCTTACCATGCTGCTGAAGGAGGGTGCCCCATGATACCACAGTTGTTACATGGCTTACCCTAATCCTTGCACTACTACTGACATCCTTGTGCGTGGGGCTCATCGTCACAACCTCCACACTTTGAACCACCCATTTGACGGCTGCATCAATTACTCTGATGTTGATGCCTCCTGGTCAACATTCTTTTAATAGCTTTGCCGGTGTTGTCCAACTTGGTCTCGGTCTTCTGTGCCGACTCCTCACTGCAACACAAGTGTAGAACATAAGGAAGCTGTGGGGGAGGGTTAATGGGCAGCAGTTTTTTGCAGAGAGACTGGTTTGCAACTCTTGAAGTGATGCGGATGACCAGACATGAATCTAAACAGTCATCACAGAGCTCTGCGCTGTCCTCCAATTCTTTGAGGGTGACAAAAAAATTGTCAAACTACTCATTCTCACCTTGGCGTTGTTTCTCGAACCTCGCACAACATATTCACATTGAGTTGGCATTGAAAGTGTGCATGGACACGGTCAAGGATACCGGTAACTGATGTGTTGTTGTCGTCCTCTGCAATCCCAATTGCGTGCACCAACGTTCCACGCATCTCAGGGGTGAGGCATGACCTGAGGTGTGCCAGCTACGTTCGTAATGGCTGATCACGTAGCTGCAAAAGTTCCTAGTTATCTGCCCATGCACCACGCCACACCTTATACTCACGCAGAGACACATCAGGGGACTGCTTGTGTGGCGGGTCAGCGGGGTCGCCGTTGATGTTGTCTGACCCGCCACTTGCATCTCTGCTATTTCTAACTCAGTACCAATACCTGGAACAACAGCTGCTGCATGGCTGCCTGTTGCTGCTGCATGGCTGCCTATTGCTGCTGCATGGCTGCGCCCTGTTCCTGCAGGAATCACTGCCTACACCTGTTGAGCCTCCATCTGTGCCATCACTGGTTGTCCTCTTGTTTCCATAGCAGCCAGATCCTACGCACTGCGCCTTGAAGGGAGTTGGAAACTCAGGACTGCAGTGCTGGCTTAATGAGCTGTACAAAGAGTGGAGGTATGACTGGTGAGTGTGTGTTGAGTGCAGCCACAGTAGCCTCAGATGTCAACTTTCTGGTTTGAAGCCTCACAGGCTTTGGAGCATCACTCTCCACAATGGACAAGTAGATTCCTCATTTAGTCTGTTAAATTGAGGGTCGAGTGTATATGTATTGTCATAGTATTATAATGATCCTTAGATTGTCATGTTCAGATTTCTAGATAATTATCAAAACCACATGTGTTTATTATATTATTTTCATTTACAGTAAATGTACTGGTATTAGGGATGCACCCACATACTTTGAAAGAATACATTTTGAATAATTGCCAATATTTTCCTTTTTCAGTACTCTTGGTGGATTTGTACGAAATCATGCGTGAGTAATGTCAAAGTTATATTGTTATTTGTTTATATGTTCATGTATGAACAATATTTTTTTAGGGGAAGGAACGGGGAGGGGATGGTAATATCACATCAATATAGTTCTTTGGAAATAGTAAATATATTTTTATAGTAATTTCTCTTGAATTACTCCAGTTCTTAAATGAGATCTCAAAATAGAGTACTCTTGCTTTTGGGAACAACTTTGCATTATAAACATAGTTGGGAATTTGCATCTAAGCAGTTTAGTTCTCTATTTTTTCAGTTTAAATAATCAAAACTACCTTGTACTCAGGTCATTCTTCTGTGGATCGTCTGAGGGAGTTCCTGCAGACAGTGTGGTTTTGGCCAACTGTTGGGGCAAAATCATCCTTGCCCAGTGTCGTGCTGATGGTACGTGGCAGACCTACCGGGGTGGAGCCAATGCCTCACCCCCAACACCATCTCTTTGCCAATTTCAGGAAATGAATTCTCCAGGTGGGTAAATTAAGAAATTTCTATATGCATGATACGTCCTTTTATTGTTAGAAGAGCATTAATTCCCTGAGCTTTTCCAACCCAATCTTAACTTTTGCTATATCAGCTCTATCTCCTTCATCAGTCATATACCACAGTTGACAGAATTTATCAATACACTGCAGGGGCTCACTTGCAATATCATTACTTTCTTCCATTGACTTCATTGTTTTGATTTTATTGTACACCCTGCAAGTAAAATCATTTACATTATTCAAACTGTCAATTGTACCAAAATATCGTATGCAAGGTGGTGACTGAGTACACACAAAAAGATTGATGTGAAGTAATGAATATTCTTAAGGAAGATCAAAGGCAAGAAGCATTCACGAATATTGACAGCACCAGCAGAGGTACTTGTTCTATACTGAGTGCACCTCTAATTCGTTATAGAGTGACTTACAGAAAAAAAAGTTTTGAAAATCTATGCATGTCTCACCTTAGAATGAAGTGATGGTGAAGCTCTTGCTTTGCTCTACTTTGCCTTGGTATAACTTTACAGTGTTATAATACGACTGGACCATTCAGAAAAAACTGAAAGATAGACATCAAGATTTTGATATTTCCTTAAGGTGGAAAGGAAAATATAAGTAAAGAGAAACTGATATAGACTCTCCTTCAGCACACACACAGAGAGAGAGAGAGAGAGAGAGAGAGAGAGAGAGAGAGAGAGAGAGAGAGAGAGAGAGAGAGAGAGAGAAGAATAAAAAAAATTATGTATATCATCACAAACCGTTTCTAATGATATCAATTCAAAAGGATAAAGATGTATTTGACATTAATCTATGAGTTTAAATTTTTGTCTAGATTGAGGAAAGTAATTGGTCTCCTATTCTCATCTTTGTTTGATTTTAACGTCCCTTCCATCCAGTGTGTGGTGAGCGGCCAAGATATATAAGGCCACCAGGGAAAAATTTACTACTTAAAGCACAACCCCTGTGGCCCTGGATGGCGGGTCTCAAGAAAGATGGGAAATATTTCTGCACTGCCACCATCATCAGTCCTTACTATCTCCTTACAGCTGGTCACTGTCTTACCAGGTATGTGATGTTACTATTGAAATGGTGATAGGATAAGGATGAAACACAACTACAAAAATTGCACTGCTTAAAATTGGGCCTCATAGCATTAATGCTTTTTCAAATACATATATAAAGCATTACATATACAGCTTAACACAGTTGAAAAAGGGAAAATAGAGAGGTATAGGAAATTATGTAGTAGTATTTGTACACAGCATATAAACTAAATTATTTATTTGAGATATGTAAGGTTGCCAAAATGCAATATTTTAAGGTTGATCTCATCTCTTCAAATCGAAGTTCAATATCACACTTATTGGAGTAGTTCTGAACTTTCTAGTCACTTCAACCTTTTGTCTATTATCACTAAGGGAGATTGTTAGCAATGGATGTGAAGCTGATAGTGCAATCTTTTTTTAGATACTACAGTACTATATACAATTAGCTCATCTTTCAATTTTATTATTCGTCAGGATGTCTTGATTTTCATTGTAGTATAAATATCTCAAAATTGCTGGAATTGATTTGGTACTGGATAGAAGCCTCGAGAGACCATAAATATTTACATAGGGGACAGTGGCCGATGGATTTGTTCTGCTGATCCTCTAATAATTACAAATGGTGGATGTAGTTATTATTTATTCCTTATTGGCCAAATAGAATTTCTCTGTCCTCGAACTGGTGGTTGCAATTACACCATACTCTGAAGATTTGTAGATAGATTAATTTACTGTAGAATGCAGTCGAAGTGAATGCTACAGCAAATATTCTACTAAGTGGCATTATTTATAGATTACATTGTGAGTGCTTACAATATTAATCCTAGAACGTATAGAAGTGAGAGTTTTAACTTCTTTATTAAGAGGCATTACTTATAGTTTACATGGTCATTTACAGGTCACGAGAAATAAATGAAGTGTTGGATCCACGGGACATCAAGATACAGAGAGTCAATGAAGAAGGAAAAATCATAAAAGTCCGTGTAAGTAATAGTTATAACAATTTTCCTGATCAGCTTGTCTCTCCCTGACAATTTAAGTCTTATGTGTAAAATTTATTGATAGTTCCCAAATTTCTTACCACATTTTTGTTCCTTTCCAGATCTCTCAAATACACCTCAACCCACAATATGTTCCTGGCAACCGACCTTCTCATGATGTGGCATTGATACGTATTGAAAAGGAAATTTTGTTTTCTCACCAAGTATATCCTGCATGTGTCCATACAGAAATGTTCCCACAGCAGAATATTGCTGCAGTAAGAATAATTTCTATGAAGTATTTATGAAATACACATCATTTGAGTTATTGAGAATTTATTTTGAGAGAAGTATTGATTTTCTGAAACCAAAGCAAGTATCATTCCATGTAATGTAAATTCAACTTGTTTTACTATTAGTGAGTGCATCTCTAAAATATACTGCCTCACAGTAACTATTAACCATTTTTAGGAATGCACAGGCTACAAATTTATGGAGTCCGGCTACCAATAGATAACCTAATACGCCAAATATGTAGTTATTACACGCAATTAGCAAGATATCTAAGTACACTATTGATTATGCTTAGAAAATGGATTTACAGGAAAAATAACTGTCTTCAGACTGTATGTAGTTTAATATGAAAAAGATATTTGAAGGAAAGCATTTGCATTCTCTTAGAAGGAAATTACTTTGGTCACAAGTTTATTGTTTAGTAATGGTACTTTTGTTCCTTCTCAGACATTCAACAGAACAGTAAATGCATATGAGTGGGAGATGATATTGCAACAGAATGATCCTCGGTGTCACTCTCCACAAGACCGGTGTGCCTCTACCCTTGGGATTGATCAACACCAATTTTGTGCCATTGATACAGGTAATGAATGCCTTATTAACACCTACTCATGTCTGTTTGATCAGGCATTTTGTATGGTTTGTTAACATTATTCCCTTTGGTCTTACAATGAACATATATAGTCTGGTAGGTAATTGAGTCACTTAGGATTAAATATCCCACTGAAATAATTTATCTGTAAATCTGACTTAGTATCTCAAGGACATTCTATTTTTAAAACTTTTATCCATCATTCTTGGTTGATTAAACTTTTTTTTTAACATGTGTCCACACTCGCTTCACACTAATTCAAACGCAAACAGAGAGAGAGAGAGAGAGAGAGATATTCACTGTTGTTGAAGCACTCCAATCACCAAGTTTGCCTGAAAAGATGGAAGAATATTAGTATGCACATCTATCTACAATTAACTCACCATTTATTAAACCTGCATGGTGGCGCACAAGTGTGTTTAATAAAATATAGCATTTCGCACAAAAATGGCTTAAGTACGGTTGTGCACTCACGAGAGAGAGAGAGAGAGAGAGAGAGAGAGAGAGAGAGAGAGAGAGAGAGAGAAAGAGAGAGAGAGAGAGAGAGAGAGAGAGAGAGAGAGACAAATATAAAATGTCAGGCCACATAACTACATTTCCTGACTTAGCATTTACACCTTTATGCTCGGGTGTAAAAACACTCCTTTACTGGTGAAGGTAATGAGTGGCATGATTGGTGCAAGATAACTCGTGTTCACTAGTCAGTGGCAGGTCCAGTGAACAGACATTAGACCAGACAGACAAATAGCTTTATGGATACTATAGAGAAATTTAAACTAAAATTAAGATCCTAATTTCTTGCATCATTTTGCATCCTACAGAATCTCTGAGGTACTTACCAGAAGGCTCTTCAGGTGGCCCCTACTTGGTCAATACTGGGAATGATGTTGAAGAGCATTGGGTTGTTGCCGGCTTAGTCTCTTCCTCCTACCGGCAAACCACTTGTACACGCCCTTTCACAATTTTTACATCCATTACATCATACTTGCCTTGGATTTCAAAGTGTGTACATGAAGGAATATGCAATTGATATTTTTTGAGTTACTTCATTAGAGCATTAATAGGTGTGTTCAAAAATTATCAAGACGGTTTTATGGACTTCCTCAATCTATCATCACAAATTGAAACAAAGACTCAGTCAACAGTGTAGATATCTCCATTAACATTAAGACCCAAGAAAACTCACTAAATTTGAAGAAAAATACAGGTGCTGCCAACGTTCTTCTTTGATCAATATTGCGTTGTTAATCTTGAGCCTCAAATTGTGAACAAGGAGTATTACCTACAGGGTTTACACTGTATCTGATACAGTATAATGCAAACAATATGTGGTCTTTAAGTAGCTTCACCAGATTCAGCGAAGCATATCCAGCAATTATTTTAGAACAGATCACACAAGTGCAGCTCTTGCTCTGAATATTTTTTTCTAAACTAAATTTCCACCTTAGATGAAATTTTTTTAGATGTGGATGTATGGCAACTTTACTCAATATTCAGAGGTATTTGACATTGGAAGACCTGATAAAGTAGGTGTATTGGCTCGGGTTTATTTTATACAAGTCTTGCATAATAATGTCTGCAGCAACAGTCTCGATACCTTTTGAACACACCTCGTATGTACTACATGGTACTAGAGTTTGTGATATTATTGCCTACCATCTATGTTGTACAGGCAGCTTTGTATGTTCCTATGATTGAGAGGGCCTTAGTTAGGTCCCTACTGACCGTATAGTTGGGGTAGACTTAACCCGCAACTTTGATGTCATGAACCAAGCACTGCATCACAGAGCCACTTGGCCTCATCTCTATTGTTTAACACCTTACTATATAGTGATTCAGGATTTGCCATTTTAAATAATATAGTATATTTTATGTGGCATATATTTTAGGTAAAGGTTAAGTTGAAAGTGAGTTTTCAAATGATATCAGCTGAGTAGTAGAGAATTTATATTAGGTATGCAAACGAAATTAATTGTGTAGTCAGTGGGAAAGGAGGATGTTATTTCTTAGAAATGCATCTCATCAGAGGTTAAAAAAAAAAAGCATGAATTTTCATTGCTTAATTTCATGTTATATAGGAAAAGGATGGCAAAATGTTTCTATACAAGGCATTTATTTATTGTACTTATTACATCTAGCTATAAAAGACATGAATTGGTCGACGCCATGCCAAGGAAACTAGTTATCAGAGATGGTATGAAAAATTAAGTGAAAAGATGCTACCAAAGAATGTATAAATCTTAAGAGTAATCAAAGAAAACTCTTTCTACTGGGTATCTTGCTTTGTGATGCAGTCCGAACTCTACAGTACCCTAATTCTATGGTTGTCAATTATAAAAATATGTTGAATTTCAGACTAGAGGTCATACTCTCTGGAAAACATCACAGTTGGTCAAACCAGACTTTGTAATTATTTGAGCCTCCTATTTTTAATGAATGTGTCAAGATGGTTCCAGACATGAATGAAACTGAAGAAGGTTGTACGTTGTAATTAATAGGTGACCGGGTGTAGCATGAGGTATGTACTCGTTTGTCTTATGAGAGCCCAAAAATCTGCCCCAAGGCGTTGTTCCCCCTCGAAAATCAGACTGGAATGTCCTTGTAAAAGACCAGTGGGGGGTTGGGCTTGCCTGGCTGACTTTCTCGAGAGCATCTTCATTGATGGATACCGGAACTGAAACTCATGCAACTTTAGCTAGGTGATAAGGAAATTTTGAAGTGAGTTGGGCAAAACAAAACAAAAGTATCAGAAAAACATTGAAGATGAGTGGAATGCAGGGAAAAAGCAGGAGAATGGTAGCTGTAAGAGTGTTATGGTGAGATGTGTGGTATGGGGTGAGGAAAGGAAATAAATGGTGATGTGAAGAAGCATGGATATAGCTGAAAAGAAACATACATATGAAGTGTGGGTGCAAAAGAAAGATTAGGTGTTGTAAGAGATATAGAGAAGAGAAACTGAACAAAAGGATTGTGTGTGATGCAAACGAGAGGTGGGATAGTAGGTAGATTTATGAAAAGGTTGCAAGAATAAGAAAAAAATTTGAAAGGGTGTGAAGAGGATGGGAAAGAAGAGTGGATGGTAGGGAGATAGATATTGTAAGGAGGAAGAGACGGTCAGAGTAGTGTGTGTGTGAGAGAGAGAGAGAGAGAGAGATATTCACTGTTGTTGAAGCACTCCAATCACCAAGTTTGCCTGAAAAGATGGAAGAATATTAGTATGCACATCTATCTACAATTAACTCACCATTTATTAAACCTGCATGGTGGCGCACAAGTGTGTTTAATAAAATATAGCATTTCGCACAAAAATGGCTTAAGTACTTAAACTCAAGCTGTTTTGGTGCGAAATGCTATATGCATAAAAGCTCTATTTATTTCAAGCAAATTTCATGGGGTTTTATTTTATTATCTACACATACGTCAGTATGTTTACACAATAAACGCATTAAAATGGAATTCACAACCTCAGTTTTTTCATATTGATGAAAATTATGATTATAAAAAAATTGGAAGGCATTTTTAATTTTTTGGGTGGAAAGTCGTCAAATTATAGGGTAAGTTACATACTTGTGAGGTGACTTGGGATGTGGTATTGCCGTAAGGTGATTATATATTTATAGTTTTTATAATTTCTTATTCATATATAAAAATGTGTTATGTAAGGAGACCCAATATTTGTACTTCATACTATAAAAATGAAGAAAGTGCGAATGCAAGGAAGAATAAAAACATTGAAGAAAATAAACTATAAATTTCCTCATCTATAATGTGATATCGTAAGATTTAAATTGGAGAATAACGCGAGGATAAAAACAATGTGGAACAAACACGTCTAGAAATCACATGAAAATATACACCAATTAATTTGTACTTTTGTTTGAGCAAATAAAAAAATAATAAATAAAGGAATTGATATATACTTTTAAAAAATTAAACAAACTACTCAATAGATGCCTAAATAATTTAGCCCCATTTTCTTAAGTTACTTTACATCCTCCTTACAGTTACATTCCTGCACTTTGTAGTTTACTTATCCTCATAACCTGATAATTATTTCATTGATAGGCATTACCTTCATATCTTTTATCAATCCTCAATCTGACCTTTTGAGCAAGTAATCAATCTAGCTGCTACTACACTTTCACTTTTAGGTCAATAAGTGTCTCACTTTATTTTTTCCCCCAAATACTGCATTATACACCAAAAGTTAAAAGCTTTATCTAGAAAAATTATACTTGCCTTTGTGAATCGGCTGTAGAAATTTCTGGTAAGACCTGGCACCCTCTCCAGTTCATCAATGGTATTCAACTTCCCATACAACTTCCTGAAATAACATGAATTACGAATATGAAAACACTCCAATGAAAGAGCAAGAAACTGGAGTGGGGGGGAGGAGGAGGAGGAGGAGGAGGAGGAGGGGGGGGGGGGGGAGAGAGAGAGAGAGAGAGAGAGAGAGAGAGAGAGAGAGAGAGAGAGAGAGAGAGAGAGAGAGAGAGAGAGAGAGAGAGAGAGAGAGAGAGTAAGAGAGAGAGAGAGAGAGAGAGAAGAAAAAAAAAAATAAATAAAATAAATCCACCCTTACAGAAATTTTGGTTACATTTAAATCAGTATGGCAGTAATGGAGAAGATATTAAATGTAATGGAAGTGAGGTGTCTTAGGAGTATGTGTGGAGTAATGCAGTGGACCAAGAAAGAAATGAAGAGGTGTGAAGCACCTCAACACACCCCGCTCTGCTCGACCAGCCAACTCTCGTAATACCAGTTCTTGGCAACTTCTCATTTATCACTCAGTTCATATGGATTACTCCACACATACTCCTCAGACACCTCATCTCCATTGCATTTAATCTCTTCTTTTCTGCTACTTCCATACTCCATGTTTCAGCCATATATAGTGCAGTTGGTACAGCTATTCCCTCATACATCCTTCTCTTTATATTCATTCCCAACGCTATAAAACTAAACACCTTTCCTACATCATTGATCTTAGATTTCACCTCTGTCTCTATTCATCCATCTACAGTAATCTTATTCATTCTTCTACAACCAACTTCCCTTGTGCATTTCATTACTTTACTCTTATTCTCATTCACTCTCTAATTTCTCCTACACACTCATCCAAATTCTTCCACCAACTGACAATTTCTTCTCTGAATCCACCTCTGAAGCCGTATCATCTGCAAACAGTAGCTGATTGGTCTTCCACACTATCATCAGCATTTATCAAACAGAGACGAGCACCTAATATTCTCACATTTGCTTTCCTTACTACACCTTCCATATAGATATTGAACCATGGTGATGTATTCCTACTCAAACAGGAAACCACTCACTCACGCTATTCCCCACCCTTACACATGTCCTACTATTCACACTTTTTACCAGTCTGCCACCTAGAGCACACACAATTGTAGGACATTCCACAAGCCATACCTATCAATCCTGTCAGATGCTTTTACCAAGTTTCCTTTTGCCACAAACTTTTCCCACACCCGTCTCACAGCAAACACCCCATACATCGCTAGTGACTCATAAGTACTTGAAACTAACCGGAAGTTTGATATAACCATTGCAGTCTTGGGGCCTACAGTTGGTAGTTGCTGCAGTTCTCTTAGGCTTCCTGTGTTTAAGATGTTAAGGATGGAGTCATTGTGTTTCCCTTGTAGTCTTGGACTTGCCATCATTGTAAGATTCTCAGTCGACATTGCTGTAGTCATAGAAGTGTTGGCCTCTCTGTTAATCTTGCTCACGCTTCTATTCACTGCAGGAAACAAAAAATAATAATTAGAGACAAATGGAAAAGTAACTTTAGATAAAATTAAATAAAGGAAAATATAATTAGCAAAGCTAACCTTTTTCAATATAACATGAATTTTCATGCATGTGAATGGTGGCATTTAGCAAAAAAAAATTTGTTTTTCTTTTACAAAAGAAAAAAGGCGTAAATACATACAAATTATACATTGCAACTCTTGCCTTTGCTCACAATTACAAGTATAAAGATTAAGCATGATACTATTTATGTAATAAACTCCCTAAATCAGATATAAAGTAAATTTTAACAGAACCTACATGAAACATTCCTTGTGCTGTAGGACCTTCGCTTCTTTGTGGTGGTTGAGACTGGGCTTTGGTTTTGCAAAAGGATATGGTTTCTTTGAGTTGCTTTAAGGGATTCCAATCTTGTAGATCTTCGCCTGTTTGTTTTTTCAGGCTTTGAATTTTGTTGATCTCTATTGACTGTATCAATATTCTGTTTCAAAAGATCCTCAGTAATTTCACAATTTGTGCTCATGGAAGATGAGTCAAGGATCAATGAGTCACTATTTGCTTGAATAACTGTAGTATTTGCTTGCATGATTGACACGTTACTCGTCAACAAAGGATGATCACTTTCATTCATGCAAGTTGTAACATCAGGGTGGGATCTAATTTCTGGAGATAATTTATTGAACATTGCTCTGTGAAGACTCATTCTGGTAGATAATCTGGTGGAGCGTCTTGTCATCCGAGTTTCACACACAGCTGTACTGGTGATGGGTAAGTCTTTCTGTTTGTATTCTTGAAAAGTTGGCACAGATGGAGTCTGAAAAAATGCATTCTGTCCTTGTCCTTCATCCAGACATTCCTTTCTGTAGAACGTTTTTTGACAATGTGATATATTTGTCACATCCTCAAAAGGTTTTGTAGTGAAGTTTGAAAGAAAAGGTTTTACTTCAGTCTCACCAACAACGTCCTGAAAATTAAAAAGAAGATAAATAATAAAGAATTACAAGTAGACCATCAATAGCGTAAGTGGTTTCCTGTTGGAGTGGACCTACGTCAAGGATGTATGATGTCACCATGGTTATTCAATATTTACATAAATGGTGTAGTAAAGGAGGTCAATCCAAGAATGTTAGGTAGAGATCTCAGTTTGGTATATGTTGATGATATAGAGTGGAAGGTGAAAGGTACTGTTTGTGGATGATACTACTTTGGTGGTGGAGAATTTGGATATGTATAAAAATAAAATACTTACCCTGTTTGAAGCCTCTTTTGAAGCCACTGCATACCGTCCAAAGACATTTGATACAGCTTCCTCTAAAGCATTTTTTATTTTACTTTTCCTTAAGAAAGCTTGAGCAATAGTTTTCTCCAGAATGTTATCACAAGAAGACTCGGCATCAGTTCCAGAGCTGTTGTCCTCATCAGTTGGAGTTGAGCACAAGGATATCCCCATTATCTTCTTTGTCTTTCTGCAATTGGAACACAAAATGCAATCACCACAGCTATTCCTTCACCTTTATCATGCATAATCATCCTTTTTTCTTTTTTGCTCCAGACATTCCTCTTTTATCCAACATTCTTTTCACACTGTCCATCCATTCCATTCATGGCCTTCTTTTCCTCTCAGCCTCATAACTCTCACATCAGATCCTACTACAGTATAATTTAGTTTATCAAGCATTGAGAACATTGGCACCTTCAATACAAATAATTCCAAAAATATGGAAAATCAGCAAAAAAATATTTCAAATATACTGACCTACTTCCCTACACTTCTTCATTAGTGAGTACTCTCATCTTTATAGTAATCAGTATGCTATGTTAGGGTCATAAAAAAATATTTAGCATGATAAGGTGGATTTATTAGGGTTTAGGCCATTCTATTGTAGTAATATTTACTATAAAATAAACAATACATAAAAAGTTAACCTGACATAGCATAGTAAAATAAACAAAACTTGGAAAAAACTTAAATTACAGTTTAATTATGCCTTAACCAGAGCACACATTTCCTATCTCTAATGTGTGTACCGAGAGCATAAAAGAATAAATCCTGCCAATTAGTGAGCCCGTTAGGTAGCTAATAAGAGAAACAATTTGATCCCAATTATCATTGTATCTTTTTAGTTCCACCAGCCACAAGCAAGGAAAACTGACTTGGTTGTTGAATTACATAATATATTTCAAATGCTTAATTATGTATTGTAATTACATAAATAAGCAATGGGACTTGAACACTCCCTTTAACCCCTAAGCCCCTGAAGAGAAGAGAAGGGCACGCCACACCACACAACACTAAATAAATACTCAAGTAAATAGTAAAGCTCACACTAACCTTGTTTTTATTCCTTTGTTTTTCTGTGTCAGTTTGGCAATAACTGTATCAGCAACACGATTCTCAAAGTTCTCCAGCTGAGCCATCATGGTGGTCTCAAGGCAGCTTTTGATCCTCTCCGTGATGGGGCTTAAGGAGAGTCAAGGGAATATTACAAAATGTTACACAGCTACTGACTAGTATCATCATACATCTTCAACACCATGACTCCCAGCTGATCATAAAAGGAGGTAAAAAAGGAAAGAGCGAGGTGTCTAGTATGGAAGCAGGTGGGAAGCGAGTCCTTGCATAGAGATGAATTGATAGGAGCTTAATAAAACAATAGCCTGACAAAGTCTTAAACTTAAATGTGGAGGATGTAGAATGTGATGAATAGTGGTGTGCATCAAGAACTGGTGCAGAATCTTTAATTTCTTTTTCTAACTCTACTTAAGGATGATTTCATGGCACATGGAACCTACCAATAAAAATAATGATTATGACAACTCTTACCTATGTGAAGGACTCCTCTTAATTTCTTCAATGGATGACAAGGTTGATAGTCCAGGAGAGTCATCTTCACAAATGAGTTTTGCCAATGAGGGCAATGTAGTACAACTATAAGGAGGAGGGAACAGTGTCTTTCCAATTTCAAATGTATGTTTCTGTTCATGAAGGGAATCCAGTCCACTGATGCTGTAATGGTAATAAGATGTTAGTCATACTGAAATGACTACACACTTTAATTTAAAACTCTTGATTTAACTTGGATGCAAAAGAAAAAAACCTGTTATAATGCAAAACTACAACATAATCCCTACATTAGGGTTCCACTCCATTATTTTTCTTTAATGATTAAGGTCAAATGTCAATGCCACGAAAAATTCACAAATATCAGCGGCAGCAACCTATGCCAACTATCAAACCGCACCACTACTTGTATACTACCACCATATTCCCTCCTGTTTGTAAAAGGCAACAAAAAGGGACTGAGCGAGGGGTCTACACAGGGCAGTTACCTTCCCACACCATGGATATTTGCACCTTCCACAAAGAACTGTACCATATATCTATCTCCATATCAGGCTGTTATCCTCCCTAGAGGAAGTATCCAAGACAATGGATGCTTACAAACACGGCGTTAGGTATGCCACACAAATGGGGATAAAAGTAGGATAACTGGTACTTTAATAAAAATGCTTTTAAGGTATATGAATGCTACATACACCTGCTTCCCATTTGCATGGTAATATTTTATTGATAAAACTAACAGCATTTTTTATCTTTACATATATCTGTCATCATTGTTCTTTACAACCATAGTTTTAGTTACCTCAATTACATTTTTTTTTTTATCTGAGACTACTATATTCTTATTTTTACTTTTCACAGCGATAAAACTATTACCTAATGGTTATCTATACTTATTTGAATACCGATTCTAAAAATTAACTTCACAACCTATAATTTAGAACTAACCTCTGAGATGGAGTTGCTACAGTGTTGTTGAGCAGGGGAGCAAGTTTTCGGACTGGTGGCTTATGTCCTGGTGTTGAAATGGTGCTGTTGTGTGATGCCTTCTCTGTTGATAGCGCTCGCTTCTTCCAAGCTCCAGAATTGGCAGACACATCTTCCAGTCGTCGTTTCTTCTGATGAGCATTAAAGAATTGTAAAATGTTACAATTTTGACAAGTTGTAAAGAATCTAATTTTCATCTTGATAACAATAAATGAATAATGGTGTTCTTACCTTGATGGTGGAGAGAACTTGCACCTTTAGCCTGATGTTTCTGGCTTGTTCTGCATATCTGAGTGTATTTATTGTCTCATGTACGTTGCTGCTTGATGGATTGACACAGGCAATCATTCTAGTGTAACTACCGCCGCCCAGGGAGTCCTTGAGTACCCGTGTCAAAAGAGATTCCCTAAAGTGAAGAATGAAGGCTACAATATATACTTAGATAGAAACAAGTATGGAATTGAGGTGTACATTATCTCAGCTCAGGGACAAATGGTATGTATATAAAGTCATTGTAAAGAGTATTGGAAATCTGATTCATAAGAGCAATTTTTAAGTAAAAACAGAATTAAATTTCTCTAAGGTGGCTGTAATGATAAAACTAGATTCACAGCTACATATGCATGTTACTCAAAGTTGTATAGAAACACGATAGGTGAAGGCAGGATAAGTAAGAAGCCAGAGTTTATGAGTGGCAAGTCCTCTTACCTATAAGGCACATGGCCAGATGAGCTACTAAGTGCAGCCAGAACCTTGCCAAGAGTCAACAGACCCTTGTTGATGTTGACACCCTCAGTGAACTGCAGGCCAGAGGAATGTGCCCGACCCACACTTTCAGCACCCGCTAGGTCCACAAGCTTTAAACAACCTTTATGGTTTCCATGCTGAAATTTGAGCATAATAATATCAATAAGTATCCAACTACTTGGGTCTGAGCAAGATAGTCAAAAACCACAGCTTT